>JAQQSK010011281.1:0-12335 GCA_028658325.1 Potorous gilbertii | reverse complement strand
GTGTGTGTGTGTTTATTACACATTGAAATTTAAACTGTCCTAAATTTTGTATTAATGAGAATAAATTGATAATGTTAGCCACTGGTCTGAGCATCAGGGAAAGAAAACGCAAAGTACAATAGGTCATCAGTTAAAACTTTTGGCTATTATTCACTAAAAAAGGTTAAATTCCTGTGAAAAGGAATTTTAAGTGTCACCTTGAAGAGCTAGGGACTATTTTGGGAGCCTAATTATTTTTGACAAGCATTTAGAAGTTGAATAAAATTTATGAGACTAAAAATGTGGACATGAAACATGCAGAACAATGAGATAATATTGTGCGAGTTTCTGTTCTTCTGTCCCTGAAAAGGTTGATCTTGGAGCAGCTATTACAGGAGTCTTCTTATCATGAATATCAGACAAGCCCTCAATAAGTCTCTTTCATTTTTACTAACATTTTCCTGAAATGTTATACAGAAAATCTGAATTAAAAAAACCTGTAGCCTGTTTGCATTTCTAATGAATTCTCCCCCTCTTTGTCTTGTGCTTTCACAGAGTCTCTTCTTTTCCATATGTAATTCACCAGAGAACTAGATAAAGAAATGGCATCTAAGAGAAATCTGGCATCTTCAAAACTGCCAGTATTCCAATGCAATAGATTTCATCTGTTTTAAAGACAGAGTATACAGAATGAAGAATGGAGGTTGGCAGTAGGGGGAATGATTTTCAAAAAATAGTTTCATGAAGTTCATTCACAGTCTCCTTTGTCCCCTCTGGGAAAAAATGGGGGTGGGGGGCAACATTTTCTTTGCTTGTTTGTCTCTGTGTCATTGAGTAAAGCAGACATCAAAATTCTCTTGCTTGATTAGATTTGCTTTCTCATGAAAATGTAATGACATGCTAACGGCAACTAAAAATACACATTTGCACAGAGCAAAGTAGTACTCATACTGTAGAGAAATGGAGTTGTTACAAATCCACAAAGACATGGAATCATTTAATATTTTAATAATGGCATCACCCCATTTCACTATGGCGTAATGTACCTAAAAAATTCCTTCTTTTCGTCCCTTATGTCCCTAAACAATGCAATTGCCAAAACACTAACAAAAACAAAAGACACTATTTCATTTGCTAACTCTGAATTACAGAATTTCAGTTAGAAGTAAAAGCTCTAAGGCCATCGAGTATGTTGTTCAGTTGCTTCAATAGTATCTAATTCTTCATGACCCCATTTGGGGTTTTCTTGGCAAAGATAATAGAATGGTTTGCCACTTCCTTCTCCAGTTCATTTGGTATTTGAAGAAAATGAGGCAAACAGAGTTAAGTGACTTGCCCATGCCCACGTAACTAGTAAGTGTCTGAGACCAAACTGGAACTTAGAAGTAGCATCTTCTTAACTTCAGAACTGACACTGCCTCCTCTGCACCACCTAGCTAATCCTCAGCTATAAACAACCCTCCCTCTACAATATCACTACAAATGATCATTCTCGGTGATCCAGTAGCTTATATACTGACCTTCTTTGAATGATTCCCAAAGTTTATTTCTACTTACTGAATGACTGGGGCAGCGAGGTAATCCTGAATTCAAATCCTGACTCAAATTTTATTAGCTGTGTGACCGTGAGCAAGTAACTTCCATTCTCCCAGCCTCAATTTCCTTGTCTGTAAAACAAGGATAACATTTACAGCTGTCTCACAGTATTTTTTCTGAGAATCAAATGAGTTAATGTGCGCTTCGTAAACCTTAAAGTGCTTCATAAACATTGGCTATTATTGAAATTGTTACAATAACAGTGGTGGTTAATGCAGATGACTTTTATTTTATTTTATTCTTTTTTGCTTATGATCTTTGGGGCCATCAAGGACCAAAGGACTTGATCGAGAGAGCTGCCATTACAAACAAAGCCCAGTAGTCAAACCTATGTGCTTGCCAACTAGAGCAGTGCATTAGAGTGAAAATTAAAAAGAGTAATTCTAATAATATAACTTTGACATTTCATACTTGAATATTCATCTTGCAAATTTATGAATTCTCTTGCTTTATTATGATGAAGACATTCTAAATATAACTGCTGTTCCTAGGAAATGTAGTATTTTAAGATGGCAATAAGCAGAAATAGCTGATCAGCAATGTGTTGATTTAGAGTCATCAGCAAAATAATGCAAACAGAAGACAGCAGCCTTTGGTAGAAATATGAAAAGAAAAACCAAATTGCTCTAATGTATTATGAGTCAAAGTACGGTCTGGTTATGAAGTAGGGGCATAATTCAACCCAGAAAGTAGCTCATACTATTGTCCAAAATGGTTCTTGCGATGCCGGATGGGGCACGTTTCTTAATAGTTTTTCCTGTATCATTCAATTCAGAAGTGACTAACAAGGTAAGAAATGTCTCCACAGGGGCTTAACACCTATGATGCAACAAAACAACACTATTGTGTAAGGCCATGGCTCTGCAGCATAACTCCAAACCTGACTTAAACACAGAGAAATAATCTAATTTTCCTGTTAGTTCATGCCCTTCAAAATGGCATATGCTTATAACATGTAGCATTTACGTATTATTTTAAAGTATGCAAAAGGACTTGACAAAAATTATATCATCTTAATCCCCACAACAACCCTAGAGATAGGTACTCATGACTCCCATTTTTATAGATGAGGAAACTGAGGCAGGCATAGGTTAAGTGACTTGACCAGAGTCACTCAATCAATGAAATATCTGAGGACATATTTGCACTGAGCTCTTGCTGACTTCAAGTTCAGGACTCTCCTTATCCATTATACTTTCAGAGAGAAAAATGTTCTCCAGCAGTCTGCTTTAGCTATATCCCATAAATTTTAAGAAACTCTCATTGGTGTCATTTTTTTTTACATAGTTATTTATTGTTTCTATGATTGGCTCTATGGCCACTCATTATTCAGGATTTCATTAAGTAGTTGCACCCCCTCCAAAACAAAACAAAAAGAAAAGGTTTTTAATGAAATGGTGAAATGGAAGCAACGAATAATTCTTTTGTATTTTTGTCCAAGCTTTGTAACATTTACAATTATTAGGATAATGGAATATTTCAACTGTATTTCTTTGAAGAATAATTTGTCAAGAAGTAAATCCAGTCCTAATGAATTTCACATGAAATAAACAGGATATTGCAATTTCAGAAAAGTTTGGATGATGAGCCCCAGAGCCTTGACAGAGATGTTCAACAAAACTGTATTACCACACATAGCTTCGTTTAACCATCTGCTGAGACAGTGCTGTCAGTGTGACTACTATGAATGCCATAGATTTTTGGAGCCACAGGTGAGAGCTAGGTGACAGGTGGACCCCAAAGGGAGATAAGCATTCTTGAAAAGGGCTCAACAAGTCCTCATATCAGAGATGCTAGTCCTTCCTATAACTGACAGATCTCAAACCCATCTGTGAATCAGAGAGGTGTCCACCCCAAGCATATGAAGACTTGCCCCTGCAGACTGGGTGGATGAGAACAATTTGTTCCAATGGTCATGTAGATCACTCAAACAGGCATTGGGGAGCTCTTAGAGCTTGGTTAGATATCAAAGACACCAGGGCCATTCACTGCATCCAGAACCATAGCCAGTCATCTTGACTTTTGTACTGCCAGTAGATGTTGATGACTCTGGAAAAGAGAGTCTGCTGACTGTGCAACTCTGCCTCACTAAAATCCACTTCATGTGCAAGTCAAGACATTACCCACCATCCACCATTGTATCCCAACATCATAATGGTCATCCTCTTTGAAAATAAAGGGTGAATAACAACATTAACCAGCCACAAAGGGAAGAGAACAGATGTCAACAAGTAACCATCTAGATTTGCAGCTCCAAGTGTCCCCTGCTTCCTGGTGAGGCAGCAAATGGGGGGAGTTATTTTTGGATGTGGATCTGTGCAATGGCTTTGGCCTTCTGGTGGAAGGAAGGAAGGAAGGAAAGGAGGGAGAAGGAAAGGCAGGAGGGGAGGGAAGAAAGGAAAAGGATTTATTGTGTTTTCTATGTGCCAGGCACTGTGCTAAGTGCTTTATAAATATTATTTCATCTTATCCCCAAAATAACTCAGGTAGGTGGTGTTATTAACCCCATTTTACAGTGAAGGAAACAGGGGCCTAGGGTAAATGACTTGCCTAGGATTATACAACTGGGAAGTTTCTGAGGCTGGATTTGAACTCAGGATTTCCTGACTCCAGGCCTAGCATTCTATTTACCATACCACCTAGCTTCTTGTAAGTCCCAGAGCCCCTCTGGGTTCAAACTTATTTAGAACTTTAGACAAATAGTTGATTGACACCACTAGGAAACTGCCCTATAGGAAGCTATCATCCATAGGGAAAGATGGTATTTTTCTGAACCAATCAAATGAGTATATTTTCTAAATTGACTAATAAAGAATAGGGAATAAGAAAGAGGAATATGGGTAACTTAACCCAATACAGTAAGACTCTGGAGGGTTAGGGTCATGTCCAGTTTCTGGGTTTATTAGCCTTGGCATGCATATATCCTGTGGGGCTAGGGGGCTGAGATCACACCAGTTAAACTGGTTTTCTCTCACTCACATGAAGAGTATTTACATATCCAACTTCACTATCTAAACTCTATCTTCTCTCACACATTCTGGACAGTGGAAGCAGAAAGCAGTCTAGACATAGAATTACACAACAGTTTGGTCAAGAGCTCTCTAATCCTACCTCCAAAAATAGCAAACTGCTTCTCTTTGAATCTCTGGATGTGAATATTCTCATTTATTTAGTCATTCTCAGAGCAGTTGCAATAGCTAAAAGCATGCAAACAGCTAGTATCCTGTGTTAACATGTTTTATATTGGCGTATGTGTGCAAATATGTGTACAGGGGTAGCAGTGGGGGTACAGAGGAATCAGTCACCTGATGAAAAGTTGTGTTTTCTTTGGGTTGAGAGACCAAGAGGAGACACCGAGTTCAAAATATTATGGATGAGACTATATAGGGGCAGGCAGGGAGTGAAATTTTAAAGAAGGGGCTGTGCTTCTACAGGCCTAGGAATTCTCAGCAGCCTCTCAGCAGAAAGTGAAAGTGGGGGGATCTATGATGATATTGGAGACTAGATGGGCACATGTTGGGGAGAGGAGCTTCCAGTCAGCCCTGCTTCTTGCTGGCTTTAAATGACCCAGATGGAAGTTCTATCTCCTCTCTGGACATGATACCAGATAAAGTCCTATAAAGAAATTGTGGTTAGTTAGCCTGCATAAATTTTAGGGTGGATAGGTTGGGATATTTTTAAATATTTGAAGTTCTATCAATGAAAGAGGGATTATAATTATTCTATTTGGCCCCAAGGGTAGAACTAGGGAAAATGACTACAAGTTGGGAAATGGCAGATTTTTCTAGGAACAATTAGAGATGTCCAAAGTAGAATGGACTGCTTAAAGAGAGAATCATTTCTCTCTCACCATGTCATAGACCTAGAGCTACCAGGGACTTGAGAAGCCATCTAGTAAATCCCCTTCATTATACTATTAAGAATATTGAGGCCCAGTGAGGTAAGGGAACCTACTCCAGGTTAATGTAGGTTATAAGCAGGAGGCAGTATTTGAACACCAGTCTTCTGATTACAAGGTGAATATTCTATACCATGCTAGCTCCAAACGAAAGTTAGGTGACGTAAGTTAAATTGTTAGAAGAGATGCTTACTCAGATAGGGCTAACTGGTCTTTAAGATCCCATCTTGCTCAGAGATTTTGTAATTCTGCTCTTTGCTTGCAAGAGGAAAGAATGAGAATAAACATTTATACAGTGCCTGTTATCTGTCAGCACTGTGTTAAATGCTTTTTTACAAACTTGCCTTTCAACTCACAAAGTGGGGGCATTTGGGAAATGGTGAACGCAATCAATCAGATATGGGTAACTGCAAGGTTTTTTCTCTGTAACCAATGGTATATGTGCTTCCTGTTACACAAGTCATTCTTGTAATGCCTTTAGGAGAGTTACTTTTGGAGACTATCTCTTGGTCGATATCCTATTTGAACACCTCCAAACTGACTGTGTTAACATGCCCAAATCAGAGATATAGATCAACTCACCAGACGGGTTGAGGCCCTTTCCTCATCTAGGGCTATATTAACATTTGCTGCCAAGATTATTCCCAGAGGTTGTCATCAAATTACCACCTTCACTGATTCAGACCTAGGGACTCATTTCACAGACTCAATCTTAACCCAGGTTTTAACTTGGTGTTAAACCCAGCTACTATACCCCATATCACCCTCAAAAAGTCAGACCAGGTTGAAAGAACAAATAAGGAGCTTAAAACTATGATAGGGATATTTTGTAAAGAGATTTATCTGGGAGGAATTAGGGGAAATTATATCTTTTTTTAATAACTATCTAAATTGACCTAAAAATTTTAACTACTAACTTAATGGATTGGAATGATAACAGAAAGTTTGGAAACTTAAGATCTGTAATTTAAAAGAAGCATGAATTTGAAATAACATGTATAGTGCCTTTAAAAAAATTTACTTTGAGATTTGAAATCTACCTTTTGAATTAATTTGATAATTTGAATGAAATTTAAATTTCAGATTACGTGATATTCATATGCACCACCCTTTGATAAATTTAAATGAAATTTAAAATTATATGTATTGTATAAATTTGAAAATTTGACATTTGAAATTTCCTTTTGAATTGAAATTCATTGAATTATATGTGAAATATGACATGATTACCTTTTGAAATTCAAAAAAAATTTGAGAACACAATTTGAAATACTTTTCCTTTTAGGAAGCTACCTCGGAGGAGACTATAACTCACTGAATAATTTTTAGTTTTTCTTTAACAGTCTCACTTAGCAGCCCAATCCATAAGCTACTAAACTTACTTTAGCCAAATAATATTTACTCACTTTAGCAACTCAATGTGGAAGTGACCTTCCTAACAACGTTTTGCAATATCTCAAAGAGATTTCACATAGCAGTACTTTTTAAAAATCATATTTTCAATCATCCATGCTATTATCTTTAATATGTTATTTAGCCCCAAACTCAACACAATTGCAATGCAGATTCAAAATTCTCAACCCAATCAATTTTTGATTCACTGGTGGAAATAAGTAAATCTTACCTTTTTACTAGGAAACGTTAAGTGATTTTCCAGAGTCAAACAACCAAAATATGTCAAAACTGTTCTTTATTTTATCAATTCATTTTTGCTTTGTTTTCAATTTTTTTTATTTTCATGACTACATTTCCTATTTTTTCACTTAATTTGAGATTTTTGTGTTCATTTTTAGCTGCATACCCATTTCAGTTGTTTTCCTTCTCTCTACATTTTATATATATGTTCAGAAAAATAATTTTTCTTTTGCTGGTCTAGTTTCATACTAGAGATGCTCTTGGATTGTCTTCTTACTATAATTTTATTTAATACTTAGCCTTCATGTGTTTCTATTACTTATATTTGCCTTAGTGATTACAGTTTTATTGCATTATTGTTTGTAGAAATATTTTTAATATTTATTTTTATGAGCTATTCATGCTCTACCACTTATTCAATTTGTATAAAGATTCCGTGTAACTCCGAAAAGTAGTTACAATCCTTCTGCTTCTCAGGCTAAAAATTCATCATTATATTTTTTTTACATTTTATTCATCTCATTCATGACTATATTCCATCTTGGTGTTCCTCTTAGATTAGTCTGAAAGAAGCAAATTGAAGTCACTTACAAATACTGTTAAAGTGTCTAGGATTTTTTTTTCAAGTTATCCTTTCCTTTAATGACTACAATAACATGCCACTTGAAACATCTACATTTAATCTTTGATATCCAATTACCTATTTCACCTTTGAGCACAACACTAACTTTTCTTATTTTCTCTTTTCTTTTTTCTTATTTTCTAATAATTTTCCTATTGTCTCACCTGAGATTATTGTTAATCCTTTAATTGAATCACCCAAGGAGTGAAAATCAATTCCTTTTACTTTTCCAGTGACCCTGATCAATGTATCCTGGTAATGACCCTTTTTCCCCATTAATTCTGATGTTCCAGAATCTCCTACCTTTTAGTCCCTCAACTCACTTGGAACCACCTGAGCTCTAAGCCACCCATCCATTGTTTCAGAAGAAAACTTTCTGCAATTTTGCACCTCAGTAGAGGATTGTCCCTTCCAGTTTTATGTCACTTATAGAAGATCGCTCTCTATAGAATTATATGTTACATTTAGACTGTGATTGATCCAGTTCTCAATAAAGTAAGAAAGTGACCGAAGGGTGGAACTGAAAGGAAAAAGATAAATATCAATGCCTTGAGTGCTTTGCTTTGTATTGTCTTGATAATCATTTATCAACTATAATCATTAGGAGAAGAATTAACTGTGTGATTTGCAGTAAAGACATAGTCCTGGATAGGAAGAAAAAAAACAACCTGTGTGTAAACAAACTACGATGTAGTATCAGGAAAATTCCCGTATTAGTTAACCTTAGAAATGTAACTAAATCATGATAAAGTATATATCATAAGTATGTGACCATAACAAATCATACTTACCTACATTATCTAGCTAGTTAGCTAGCTATCTGATATGTTTTTATTAAAATAATAAAGTAAGGAAGTCCTGTAAAGGTCTAATTGAGACATCAAAGGGCTATTTGAAAAATCATGGAAAGTACAAAATTAGGACATCACAAAGTTAGAACATAGTGACCTGTCAAATGCAGTCTTGCATGAATTAGATCCTAGAGGACTTTGCCATAAATACATGAATCAAGAGACCTATAAATAACTGTGAATACTGTATTTGGAAGTCTCAGACCAGAGTGGGCAGACTGTGGACCCTACTTTTGTTTCTCTTAAAGGCTGGTTTCTTTGTGCAGATAGGTTCCCCAGTTTCTTTTTTATACTCACAACACCCTATAGAAGATAGATGCTACTATCATCCCTATTTTACAGTTGATAAAAATGAGGCAAATAGAGGTTAAGTGACTTCCCAGTAATTGTCTAAGATTGTATTTGAATGTAGATCTTCCTGATTCCAGGCCCAATGCTCTATCTATGGCACCACCAGCTGACCCCTTCTTTCCCTTTCCTTTTCCTCTTCCCTGTCAAGCTCAGAGATTCTGTGGTGCTTTTCTTTGCCTGCAATGCCAGAGATGTGAATATTTTTAAAATATTAAAACATTTTAAAAATACTACAAAAATATTTTAATATTTTAAAAATAACCACCACTATTATACAAGTGATACATTTTTAATGTCACCAAGAAAACTACACTAAAGAATATTCACACACATCTTTTACTTTGAGTATTGATGAAAAATATACAAAAGCCTTTTTATAAAACAATGAAGATTATGTTTTATTTACTAGATCAGACAAAAGACAAGCACTGATTAGAATTTCATGGAAATCTAAGATCTGAGACTCCTATAGTATTATTAGACAATTAGATGCTGCAGAATTAGAGTTTTCAGAAGAAACATGGAGAGAATGCTACTCACAATGCTGTGATTAAAATAAAAGCTTCCAGAATAACCACAATGAGACAATAACTGTGAACTATTTTTGAAATAGACTCACCTGTCTGGTCTGGATTCTCATATGTAGTGCAGTTCCTAGCAAAATACTTTCCAACTGCTGAAATTCCATTTTCTTTGACCGTAAGTACCACCACGCACTACATCCGTAGAGTGATTGTGTAAGTAACAATTTTGAATTTTCAAAAGGAAAATTCACAAAGAGCATCATATGAACTTTAAACACCAAACATTTTCACAAATACATTTGTCAACATTCACCATAAGGTAGGGATTTGTGTTCTAGAAATAAGTTATGACATTTATGATCGATGTCATAGCAACTATAAGGGTATCTACAATTGTAGAGGGTGCATATTGCATAGAAAGATATTTTTTAGAAGGAGGAAAGGCACACAAGAATGAAAGAAGCATTTGTTAATGATCTACTATATGCCAGGCACTGTGCTAAGTGTTTTACAAATTATATCTCATTTGATAGTTGAGAAAACACAAGCAAAGAGAGGTTAAGTGACTTTCCCAAGGTGTCCACGTCCACATTTTAATTCAAATCTCTCTGACTCCAGGCTCAGCACTCTATCTACTGGGCCACCTAATGATCTCTTTTGGAGTCTGGAGGCCTCTTTTGTGTTCAAGTTAAATTGTTTCCTGAATGCGTGCAACTCAGATGCACATTGGCTATTTGACCCTGGAGGATTCTTCTAAACTGGAAGTGCTTCGGTCCATTCTTTTAAGACTAGATGCTGCATTGTTAAAGGGAATTTCCTTTGAATTTACCAGATTAAGTCAATTCTTTTCAATACATGGCAAACTGACAAGTAGATAAATTTCTCCCCAAAAAACCACAAGAGTGAACATGGATATCTTGTAGAAAAACAATGTATGATGGGCACAGATTAGTCAAGCTGAAACTATAAATATATCATAAATGTTTTTGTTATCTAAGTCCAAGATTCATTTTTATCTATACCATTATGATCCTTTTCAATCTGAAAAAAAATCATAATTGTCACTGAGAAGACACAATAGAGCAGGCCTGCACAACATATGACCGGCACATTGCTTGCAACATCCCAAAGGATTACAAGTGGTCCATGAAAAATGTAGACGATGTAAAAGAAAGTAAAGATGTAACAAAATGCTTTGTCCAGGCCCCGCTTAACCCATCTTTCGCTAGTTACTATTGTGCCCACTAGGTAACTTGGAGAGTGGGTTGCCACTGTGCACTCTCTCCTGTTGGCTCCATGACCTGTGACAACCAACCATTGTTAGTCTCTAGCCTGAGATGAGTGAGTCATATCTTTTTAATACATTTTCAGTTGTTTTAAATGTAAATAGTAAAAAAAATCTGAAAAATGTATTAAAACTTGTACTCTTTAACAAAGTAATATTTTAAACATTAATGTGATTTCATGATAAATAAAAACCTTAAGAAATAAATGTAATTAATTGAAATTTCCCCTTTTTAATATGGTTTATTTGCAAAATAGTTTAATCATTAATTATGCCTTTGCTTAGGAAGTGAGCCACTAAAAACCTATCTGCAGTCCAAAGAAGATTATCCTGTATTTAATTTTGGCCCCTATCTACTGCCAAGATGTACAGATCTGGTATAAAGACACAATTCAAAGGAAGTGAATGTTATGGACGTTTTTAAGAATTAAAAATAATTCTATGTATCAAACTAAAAAGTGACTATACATTTCCAATTTTCTGAAGCTCATCTGGAGGTGGGACTTCAAAAGCTAAATTTATTCCTCAGAGATCCAATTCAACATCATATTCAATGGTCATGTTTCTGCAAATCACCATGCAAAGCTAGTTTACAGGTACACAATACCCCTTCAGCCTGTTAAAAAAAAATTAACATTCTAGAAAAGAATTAAAGACCCATCATATTAACACTTCATCTTGTGAAATAGAAAATGTAATTGAGTTATACTCCCATGACAAAGCACATGCATGGTCCCAAGTGAAGACAAACCCATCCTATTACGTGAAACATCACCTGCATCCTATCATACTGCAATAGAAGCCTAAGGCATGATGATGTTAAAACTATAAGGATAAAGTTTTATTGGAGATCTTTTCATGACACAACTTCAAATACTATGGGGCAAGACTTTTAAATGAGTTATACTCTCAGGGAAGCAATCTCATTTCTGGTAGCTGATAGAAATTAATGTGATTTTGCTTTGGATTGTATTATGTAAACAAAATAAAATAGGAAATAAAATTACTCTCCTACTGACAAGCCATTGCTACCTCTTCCCAAGTATTTTTGATATCATAGCAAGAATATAGGACTTAGAGTCAGGGACCTGATTTTGAATCACAACTCTTTTCCTTGCTATCAGTCTGACCTTGGCCATATCACTTAACCTCCATGGGTTTCAGTTTCCTCATCTATTAAATGAATGGGATTGATTGAATGATCTCTAAAGTTTCTTCTAGTTCCAAATACTTGTGATGTCCCAACAAATTCCTAATAGTTTCAAAACTGACTCAAGGCAGCGCAATAGTTTAAGTTAAACCCCCCAAATGCTATTAGCAGTTTTAATTCTAGCCTGTGTAGGTCATAGAAACAGAGAGAAACATTTTAAAAGCCACAATTTAACTTCATCTTTCCATTTTACAAAATCAAAACACTACTAGTAATTCTTTGTTAATCTTATGGGTTAAATTCATATATTTTAAGGAAAAATACTTTAAAACATACTTAAGAAAAAATTTAAAAGTCACCTAATATCACCATATTTTCCATTACTTACAGAATAAAGACTTGCAACCTTCATTCTGAGTAGGTGGTACTGATGAGAATACTTCA
>JAQQSK010011280.1:0-12336 GCA_028658325.1 Potorous gilbertii | reverse complement strand
ATATATATATATGTGTGTGTGTGTTTATATATATATATATATATATATATATATATATATATATATATATATATATACACATGTGTGTATAATAAAACAACAACATATTTTTCTGTATAAGTTAAATAAGTAAGAAGTTTTCCTCATCTGCATTCATAGCACAAAGGAACTCTCTAGTAACTCCCAAAGCTTTTTTTTTTTTATAATATCTATCCTTCAGTCATTACTCAAAGTCCCTGAACTTGTCACACTCTGAGTAATCTGAATGTTAAAAAGCCTCACATTCATAATCACCAGCTAAAAAATATGCCCTTTGCCTTTTCCTAATGCCTTTATTCATTTTTTAAAACTGGTTGATAGAACATTTGAATTTTTATCATAAAAATGCTGTGAAAAGTCAATGACTGGCAAAAAGTACTAACCTAAAGGTAGAAAAGATCTACCTCAAGTCAGGTGACACTACTACCTGTTACTAATTATGATAAAAGTTTCAGTGTTTTAAACTGTTGGGTAAAGTTTTAAAATTATCTGTTTTTATTATTATTCTTTGCAAAGTTCTAGTTAAAAAAGCATAATTATTCTAATAGCAATGATAGGCAATAAGATGTGAGAAAAGTTCATGTAAAAGCATGAAAAAATATCAAAGAGAAAATATTTTGAAAATTAAAATGCATATTTGCCTAACACCTTAAATAAATATCCTTGAAAAGAATTTAACAAATTTAACTCACATATTAATGTGAATTTTAAAAGAAATACAGTGCTAGTAATTAATACAGATAATTAAGATAATTTTTATGTATCTTTTTCTTAATTGTGAAGTTTATGTATTAATGCATAATCTAGAAAAGAGATTTTAAGGTGAATTTTGAAGAAAGAGGGATATTTTATTTTGTTTTCTCAAGTGAAAGAAGCCTTGAAAAGTATATTTTAGACTGAGAAAATGAGGGATTTTTAATATAGTATTGGATGGTTGATCAAATAAGACAAAAACTTTATTTAGTTAGACAGATGTAATCCCATTCTGAGATTTTATAATTGTATTTCTTATTTAACAAAAGTAAGGGACATGTTAGGAAGAAGGAAAAAGCTTTTCCAAGTAGAGATAATGGAATATTTAAAGATAAGAAGGAAAGAGGAAGTTTTGAGGAGGCTGATTATTTCCCTTGAGTGGTGGTTACATGCTTGGTAACAATAAGAAATTCTGGTGACAATATGGGGTAGGGTGAATTAGGATGGGTTCTGTATGCCCTAAATGGGGTTTTTCCAACTTCATAAATGTAAGTGTATTTGTATATATATTGCAGTTATTTGTAATTGTCATTTTTCCTAACTAGATTTTTAGGTCAATGATAACAGAGACTTGGTTTTATTTAATCTTTTCTATTGTGGCTGTCATGCTATATATAATTTTCATATACTGCTGTGTGTACAAGTTGTATTTCTTAATAGAACTGAAGTTCCCTGAGATGAGGGATTGCTTCATTCTTTATACCTTTGTGTATAAACTCATAGGTCCTGGCACATAGTAAATGATTAAAAATTTCTTGCTGATTGCTATAATTTTAAACCAAATAGATATTTAATAAATATTGGCTGAAGGTGTTGATGTTAATGATAAATCAGCCTGTATAGCCATTCCCAGCCCAAGTTGCACCTTATTGGACAGGAAATTCACAGGATGGAATAGAAGAACATTAGACATCTTCTGATATGTATAGGTTAATTTTAGTTGAGATAAAAATATTAAGAAGAGTAAAGGCAAGTTCTATAGCTTCAGCATTGTTAATGAATGAAAACAGCTAATTTAGGTAATCTAATTAGCTAATTGAAAGTAGGCCTGTGATTCCTGATGAGGCTAGGTTCAAGGCAAGCTGTGACTCTCCACAGTGCAGCAGAGAGCAGAGAGTCTCACAGCCTGACCATAAAAAAGCTGTTTTATTATGTCAGTGCCATATCTCTCTGAAATGTTATGGAGCATGTCTGCAGAACATGAGTCAATTTTTCATTCTGCTTTTGAGCATAAGTTTCTATTTGCTTGAAAATCCTTGCTTTGAATGTAATACTTAGGTCTAATGTTACTATTATTCTATTTAATTAAATTTTATTTATACATGGTCCATCATCTAAATTTTTCCCATTCCCCTTTCCCAGGCCTGGTATTTATTAAGAATTAGATTTTTAAGATGCAAAGTTATCATTTCAAAGGATATGTGATTTGTTCAGCATTGAGAAATTCTGATGTGGGAACTGCCTCAACCAACCTTACTCTGACTTAGAGAAATCTTAGGACATCATCTGAGGCACATAGAGGTCATTTATTCATCCATGGTGATACAGATAATACAGAGATGACATTTTAACCTACATCTTTTTTCCTAGTTCAGCACTTTATCTAAAGTCATACTGGCTCACCAATAAAGAATCTAGTTTATTTAAGAAGATATTACCTTGATTTGCTAGCTTACGCACAGGAAGTACATTTAGTAGTAGGAATTGCCACTGCTGGTATGTGTTGCATAATTATAATTCAAAAGGAAAGAAGAGGGATATATATATATATATATATATATATATATATATATATGTTGATGATTTTACTCTGTAGATAATAATAGGCAATGTAACATAACTGAAAACCTCTATATTTTCATACAGGATCATGGGGGATGGGGAGGAGGAGAGGAAGGAGAAACCCTGAAATATAGAACAGAGATTCTTAGTCTAGAATCTATGAATTTATTTTTTTAAAGATATTTTTATTTAATTACAACTACTTTCTTTTGTATTTTTATGTGTTTTTATTTCATGCATTTAAAAACATTGCTTAAATGTCTAATGACACAAAAAGTGATAGGAGTTAGAGAAATAAAATTCAAATGGAAGAGATCTAGTTATCTCTATTTTTCTATCTATTCATCTAGATATAGGTTGAGATATTAGCAACTGTTAAGCCTGACACTGTGAAACGCTATTCATGATTTTGTGTAAATAATAATTCTACCATATAAAGACCTCAATATTCCATCATTATTTCTAATATTTCTACTCTCATGCCTTTTCTTCTGATTATCAATCACATATTAAGGGACCTAAACTTATCTCAGACTGTGAGAAATGGAAGGAACCCTAGAGATCATCACATCTAATCCTTTCATTCTATAATTAAGGGACCTGAGCCCTTGGTAAGTTCAGTGACTGATCCAAAGTCATAACTGAATCTGTATTTAATATGGTTTTTACCATGGCATATTGCATTCCCAGAGGGGAGAGGTAAACTTTGTCTGAAAACTTAAGTCATTTTATGTTATATGTTTACATATCAAAAGAAGTTCTCTTTATTGACATTATTAATAAAAAAGGTACTCTCCATTATAGAAAAGATTATCAATCTATTGGAAATCTAGTATATGCTAATAACTGTAAAATTAAATGTTAGTGGTAATACAATTAACTGCATAGCTAATGTGATATAACAGATGGCAATATTGTGAAAGAAAAGAGCAAAAGAGAGAAGGAAAAAAATACCTCCTTTGACTTGATACACTTTTGCTATCTGCTATTTTTACATTTAGTTATAACTTGACATTTGGTACAATCCAAAGCTAGAAGGTAAATCTCCATGTGTGTATACCCAGATGGATACAGAAAATGAAGTGCAAACAATATATTAATATCATAAACAGGAAAAAAGAAGCCTGTAGAAAAACCTTAGAGAAAAATCTAGTCTCACTTGTTTTTGCCCACCCCTTTGCAGGTCCTGTTTCATTTCCAGAAAGAACATATTTTCTCCTTTTGCATTTGGTCTTTGTGACTTATCACTAACAAATCATATTAAGTAAAGGCAGGGAAATATGCCCTTCAAGACAGCAGAGAAAATCTTGGTGCTTCCTCTGCCTCACCCCCCTTCCCCTATTGGGGAGAGAATGAAACCAAGCAAAGAGCATCTGTGAACAATGACATGATTCACTGAGGAATTCTGCCTCCATCTGCTGGCTGGCAAGGACTTAACCCTACAGGACAGGATGACACTGAAGAAGTCAATGGAAATCAAGACAACTTGGCTCTTCATTAAGAATATCCTGCTTATAACAGCAGTGTTTGCTTATATTAGCAGGCTATTTTTTATTTCTGAATTTTAAGTGATCCATATACATGATTCAATAAACATCTTCTGTTATGGCAATTATATTGAAAAACAGTAAGATCTCTTGTGCCAAATCAATAGAGTTATACTATATTTAAAAATTATTGTGGGGAGTTTATTGTTAGGGGTAATATATTCCTACAGAACAAAAAGAGATGCTTTTTGGTACCAAGATTCTATAAAAGGTATGGCCTAGGCATAAATTAAGGAACTTGTCTATATTTCTCTTTATTCCTTGATTTAACCTATTTTCCTGATTTTTAAATGATAAAATATAGACAAAAATATATAAAATATAAGTAACTTTTTAGCATAATGCCATTGTAAGGCCTCAAACATTTCCATCTTTCAATCTCAGCTAGTCATAGCCAGTGGACTGTTAGCTTCTTTAGAGTAAGGTAGTCACTCCAACATCAATTTATCTGTGACCAGGTATCAAGTACTGTTTTCTCTAATCTGACTGACGCACTATTATCCTAACTTCTTGTCAATGAACTTTGCCCATTAGTTGTTTTTCCAATTCTGATTTCAGATCTTCAGCATACTCTGTCACTTATTCCACCACTTCTAAAAAGACAGATTTGTTTGTGGCTTGATCTTGGAAGGCCTTACTGGCACTCATTAATGTTTCCTGGATAACATGATCTGCTAACTCTTTATTCATTAATCTCTTTCCTGGAGATCATTTCTTTCTGGCCTCTTTCTTGGTAATCTTACTACTTCCCACCCAAATTCATTCCTGTACTGCTCTCTGACTCAAACTCAAAAATTTTGAAATGGACAATTTTCTGTCCCAGGGAACGGTCTTGGTATCTTTTGACTGACCTTCAAATTTCCTTTGATGGACTCCAAATTAACCACATAGCCATCATTATCACAGACAATCAGAATTTTAGAATTGTAAGACACCTCAGTGGTTAACTCATAACCAAAAGGAGTCCCCACTATAACATAACCAACAAATATTTATCCACCTTATGCTGAAATAATTCAATAAGGATCAACCCAGAACCTTCTATAGTAATCTATTCTTTTTTCATATATTCCGAATTACTAGGAAATTGGGGATATATTGAGCCTCACTTTACCTTTTTGCAACTCATTACTTCTAATTCTACCATAGATTATAATGTAATCCATGAAGATTAAATGCGTACAAAGATGGTTAATTTCAAACACCCTCTTCAATTTGGAAGCTATCCTTTGTTTTACTTAGCAGAAGTGTAAATGGATTTAAGGTTTGGCAAAGCCATAATGAGCATTAGCTATCTCCCTAAAAAATGTCACATTTAATTTTAAGTGTTCTTGACATTATTGGAAGGGTTTATGCTTCAAATTATAATTTTTGAAAGCTTTTAATTCTATGTGTCTCAGAAATTATGAATATTTGTGATTGGAACATCTACTTTAAAAGTTATTATTACTGCTGTTTCTATTATAATTTAATGTAATAGTTATTTGGTAGCAGAAATGTGACGAGGGCCCATTATCAAAATTCTATGTCACAGGCTATTTCCACTATGTCATACTATCTTTGTGGAAACCATCAAAACAGAGTTTAAAAAGAGCAAAAGTAAGAAAATTAAGGAAAACATGAAGAAAATGGTCAACATATATGTGTGTGTGTGATGAAGATATTCAGAGTTCCAGAAGATATGCCTTTCTATTGCTCAATATTATGTTAATTGATTATTATTGTGGAAAAATAAATTTTTTCCATTTAATTAGTATTTCAAAGTTGTAGCACTAAATCAGGAAAAAATATAATTAAATTCAACGTGAGTATACTGAGTGTAAGATTTATGTAAGTTAATGAAAGGTCTTAGGGTACTACATTTATTCCAAAGTGTGTTGTAGAGGCATACAGAAAAGTATTAAGAACTAAATATATTAGTTCATTTCTGTTGGGATTGATTGTCACCAAAGCCAATGTTAGTTGAGGTTTTACTTCTGCATTTAGTGGACAAAAACATTGAGAACAGGAAACACAGGGAGCAATTGGAGAAGATTATGTTTATTGAGCTAGGAAGCTAGTACTTGATAAGGATGGCATTATCTGGATAATCCTGAGTTTGCAAAGCACCTAATGTTAGGTCCTGTAGGTGGGAAGAACTGTCAACTCTCCTGTTGGATATTGTATCTATTTTCAGTTTCCATCATGCTTCTCCATCTTTGTTCGACCAATACCCCTCACACTGCCTCTTCTAAATAATTTTTGTACATACATATCACATTCCTAATTATAATTGCATTCCAAGGTACTGTCCTGTTCTTCATTTCTTAACCTTTTATCTAGGACATTGCCTGATATTAGTAGGTACACAAAAATTACTTGTTGATTGATTGATAAACCTACTAATATTTTTATATTTAATATCTGAAAGACCTTTGTATAGGCTAAAATATAAAACTACAAAATATACCTATGCTATTATAATAGGAATGAAACCTCACAATTCATAATTGTAAAATTTCTGCATGTGACATCTTAATAGGAAAGTTTTACATGCCCATGTAAATATTTTAGAACAACTGGGTTGTCCCAGAGTGTGATGGTCTAGTTAAACATAGACATATATTTTCATTATTATTAGGCTTCTAAATACATGCTCAAACTTACTGTGCATATCTGTTTCCAAAATTATGACTTATTTAAATACTATATATAAAAGTCCCTACTTCATTCCCTACTTCTCTTATTCTAAAGAGAGGACTAACTTTCAAAAACTTGAAAAGAATGTTACTAATGCTAAACACTTGAATGATGGAAACAAAATGTACATTTACATAAAATAAAACCATTCACACACCAAATGATACACATGGAACCATACTTACACAGACACTGTGAACCTGTATATGCTAGTACACACAGTTTATGATACATGAAAGACTATGTATGGAATAACAAAATTTTTAAGTTGCTAATATATAAACACTTCCATAATTATGATGTCATAGAAAATCAACAAAATACACTGCAAAAAATGTCTATTGAATTTTGACTCTAAGAGTATATGGATTTCTTGTAGGAAAACACAGAGAGAGTGGAATAAACAATGATATAATTATATAATCGATGTATTTAGAGCTGCTTGAATTACTAGATTGAAATAATATTTGGTAATAGTGTAATGTCCACATGAAAAG
Source organism: Potorous gilbertii (assembly GCA_028658325.1). Classification (NCBI taxonomy): domain Eukaryota; kingdom Metazoa; phylum Chordata; class Mammalia; order Diprotodontia; family Potoroidae; genus Potorous; species Potorous gilbertii. Next base: position 5,039 of record JAQQSK010011280.1, on the reverse strand, counting down.
AGGCATATATTGAATTGATATGCTAGATAGTGGTGGGAAGCCTGCCCCTTAAAAAAAGGATTGGTTGGGGGTGGATCCAAGATGGTGGAGGAAAAAGACACACATATTCTAGCTCTTCCCCCACAGTCCATAAAATACCTGTAAAAAATGACTCTCAACAAATTCTAAAGCAGCAGAAGCCACAGAATGACAGAGTGAAAGAGATTTCCAGCCAAAGGTAACCTGAAAGGCTGATAGGAAGGTCTATCCCACAGAAGCTGAGCTAAGTGGAACCTAGCCCTGGCCACGTGGCACTGGGAGGAAAAGGACTAGAACAGGCCTCCAGGGCAGAATCCCCAGCAGGGAGGGTGTCAAATCCCTCAACTCACAAGCACAAAAGAAAGCTTTAAAGGTCAGTGAGAAGGCTTTCCTAAGTGGGCAAGAGGGGAGCAGGATCCCCCCAGCACTGGCTCCAGGAGGCGGCAGCAATTGATAGCTGTGGCACCAGCAGTGATAGCTGTGGTGGCAGTAGCAGCAGTGATGGCAGCACCTGCAGCATCCATTTGTGAAGCATCCTGCCAACCATGAGTGGTGGCCCTGCCCCTGCATAAAGCTCTTGGCAGAATTGAGGAGCTGATCTGAATCTCATCCTTGAGCATGGTCCTAGGGTGAGGAGCACTAGAACCCTCCTCTTGACAAAGAATTCAGAAGTCAAGTAACTGCCTGGGAAAATGCTCAAAAAAGGGGAAAAAAATAAGACCATAGAAGGCCACTTTCTTGGAGAACAGGTATTTCTTTCCATCCTTTCAGATGAGGAAAAACAATGCATATACTGTCAGAAAAAGTCAAGGCTTCTGCATCCAGTACCTCCAAAATGAATATGCATTGGATTCGGACCATGGAAGAGCTTGAAAAGGGAGTCAACAGGTTGCTAAAGGAGACCCAAAAAAACTGTTGAAGAAAATAACACCTTTAAAAGTAGGCTAACTCAATTGAAAAAAAGAATTCCAAAAAGCCAATGAGGAGAAGAAGGATTTAAGAAGCAGAATTAGCCAAATGGAAAAGGAAGTTTAAAAGCTCACTGAAGAAAATAGTTAATTAAAAATGAGAGTGGAGCTGAGGGAAGTTAATGACTGTATGATAAACAAAACAAAACCAGAAGAATGAAAAAATAGAAGATAATGTGAAAAATATGATTGGAACAACAACTGATCTGAAAAATAGGTCTAGGAGAAACAATTTAAAACTTATGGGACTACCTGAAAGCCATGATCAAAAAAAGAGCCTAGACATTATGTTTCATGAAATTATCAAGGAAAACTGCCCTGATATTCTAGAACCAGAGGACAAAATAAATATTGAAAGAATCCACCGATCACTGCCTGAAAGAGACCCAAAGACAGAAACTCCTAGGAGTATTGTGGCCAAATTTCAGAGTTTTCTCAGGTCAAGGAGAAAATATCACAAGTAGCTAGAAAGAAATAATTCAAGTATTATGGAAATACAATCATGATGACACAGTATCTGGCAGCTTCTACATTAAGGGATCAAAGGGCTTGGAATAGGATATTCCAGAAATCAAAAGAACTGAGATTAAATCCAAGAATCACCTACCCAGCAAAACTGAGTATAATATTTCAAGGGAAAAAATGGCTATTCAATGATATGGAGGACTTTCAAGCATTCTTGATGAAAAGACCAGAATAGTATTGAAAATATGACTTTCAAACATAAGAATTAAAAGAAGCATGAAAAAGTAAACAGAAGAGAAATCATAAAGGACTTTCTAAAGCTGAACTGTTTACATTCTTACATGGAAAGATAACATTTGTAACTCTTGAGAGTTTTTTTCAGTATTTGGGTAAGTGGAGGGATTATACACACACACACACACACACACACACACACACAGAGAGCACAGGTTGAGTTGAATCAGAAGGGATGATATCCATAAATAAAAATAAAATTAAGGGTTGAGAGAGAAATATATTGGCAGGAGAAAGGGAGAAATGGAATGGGGCAGGCTATTACTCATAAAAGAAATAAGAAAAATCCTTTTCAATGGAGGAGAAAAGAGGAGGTAAGAAGGGAAAAGTGAAGCTTACTCTCTTCATATGGCTTAAGGAGGGAATAACACGCTCATACAATGTGGTATGAAAATCTATCTTACACTACAGAAAAATAGGGGAGAAGGTGACAAGTGGCATGAGGGGGATGACAGAATGGAGGGCAAATGGGAGAAGGGTAAGCAATTAGAAGTAAACACTTTTGGGGAGGGATAAGTTCAAAAGAAAGCATAAAATAAATGGGGGGCATTTATAGGATAGAGGGAAATATAGGTAGTCTTCCATAACATGACCATTGTGGAAATTGTTTACAAACTAAACATAGACAGCCTATATTGAATTGCCTGCCTTCTCAGTGGGGATGGGTGGGGAGGGAGGAAGGGAAAGAAGTTGTAGCTCAAAGTTTTAGGAACAAATGTTGAGAATTGTTTTTGCACACAACTGGGAAATATGAAATTCGCGTAATGGGTTATAGAAATTTATCTTGCCCTACAAGATAAAAAAGAAGATGGAGATAAAGGAAGGGTATGATGTGATGGAAGGGAAGACAGATTGGAGGAAGGGGTAATCAGAATGTATTGTGTTTTGGTGTGGGAGAAAGGGAGAGATGGGGAGAAAATTTGGAACTCAAAATTTTGTGTAAATGAATTTTGAAAACTAAAAATAAATAAACATAAAAAGATTATATGCTGTAAACTATGTGTAATTATTCATAGTTTTCCAATGTGTAAAAGTTTAAATATATATCCATTGCTGGGTTTACCCAGTGTCTTGTGGGCAAGACAGAGGCACAGAATCATTCACCGACAAACTCTAGGCCTTGACTCCTCATACTTTGACAAGCCAAATAACTCTTGCTTTTCAGCACACTTATCCTCCATCTTATGTGTTGGAGTTTGGATTTTTTTCAGACTTAGCATCACTACACTAGTTCATTTTCACAAGATTTGGAATCGGAAGTTACCTTAGGTGTGATCTAGTCCAAAACCTTCATTTTAAAGATGGAAAACAGGCCCAGAGATATGAAATAAATGTTCTTCTTTAGCATCCTTGTGTCAAAGAGTTTTGCTTGCTTGAGGAACTTTTGGATTAATTCTACCAATTAAAAGCTACTTCTACCATCTCAATTATTGTGTATAATTGAGACTTATGTGCTAGATTCTAAATATCAGACATACACTGTCTTTGATGATGGAAACATGGCTCTATGGAAAAATTGGAAGGTTTGTTTCATCATTCTGTCTTCCTCCTTTCTTCCAGTTAGATCAGACTATGCAATACATAAACTTTTTATATATACTAATTATGGAAATTCAAGAAAAGTTTATTTTGGCTTCCCCTTCAAAGACTTAGGTTACCAAAACTCTTCTACAGTTATGACACTGTGTCCAAGATATGAAGGAAATGTGACTGTAGATTTATTTCTATCAAATTCAGATATAGGATTTGTATAGGTAAGGGAAAAGGGAGATCAGAAGGCTTGATTTATAAAAGCTTTTACAATACGTTTAGGGAGCATTTGTTGCCTTTAAATTGTGTTATATCCTACAGTGACTTTACATTTCAAAGAAATAACTATGATCTTATATTAAGAATGAAAAGAAAATACAGAATTACATTCAGATTGCCATCCCACAGATTCAGCAAAAATGTTCTAATGCATAAAGATATAAATCACATTTGTCTTTAAAAATATCCTTTATTTACTTAGCCAGAGTAAAAATATTAATAATCAACTGAAATTTTGTCAGAAACAAATGATGATATATTGGAATCCCTTACAAGTTTGTCAATAAAGAAAAAATCCTTCATTTGAGTAACTTTATAGTCATATTTAGAGATATAGAAAAATGTGTATGTATCTAGCAAGTTATTTAAGTAAATATGTTTGCCTAAATGTTTTTGGTCAGAAACAGGATCTATTGTAATTCTTCACGTTTTTAATTACCTTTAATTTAGTTATCTCAGTTTTGGCTACATGGTGAAATTCAAAGATAAAGCAAATTGAGATATTTCTCATAGGATAATCCTATCCAGGGGTGAGAAACCTGCAGCTTCAAAGCCACATATTCCCCACCCCTACTATATACTTATAATTTATCAATTTAAAAAGTGATTATTTGCATGGTAACTTTTGGAAATTTAACAGATTCAAAATTCTAACTCAGTTCTCTCATTGTATTGTAGGAAGTGTTCCTGTGTTCTCAAATGTTAATGAATGAAAGCTTTCAAAGGCCCCACCACTCTGAAATGACTTCAAGTCTAAGTTTAAAATTGCATGAGTTTTTTTACTACCATGCTCTGATGTAGACTCATACATGTAATACATTAAAATCTTTTAATTGTTTTTTGTCCCATAGAAATGATTTTCCAGCCTTGCATGCTTTTGAACTTGAATTTTTTTAACCTAGGTGTGCTACTTTACATTTATCTCTTAATTTATCTCACTGGATTTATTTCATCCTTCTGTCCTGTACTTTGTATTCTGATTGTGTCATCTAACATGGCATCAAAAATCTACAAGTTCCACTGGAGTGTGGAATAATCAGCAAAAAGACTAGGTTAGCTGGACTTTAGTGAATGTGGAAGTAATGTCTAGTAAGGGGGAAAGGTAGGCTAGGTCTAGGTGGAAAAAATATTTAACTGTCAAAGAAGTTTATGTTTGGTCCTAGAGGCAAGAGAGAACCACTGGAGTTTATTAAGGAGTAGACATTTTAGGAATATTACAGTAGTAGCTATGTGGCAGATTCAAGTCAGGAGAGATGTGGCAGGGAGAGCAATTAGGAGACTCTTGGAATAGTTCAGGTGAGAGATAATGATGGAATGAGTGGAGAGAAGGATTTAATCATGATTTGCTTAGTTCATGAAAATACATGCAGCATATATATGACTGCTTCTTCTAAACTCATGTAATAACTTCAAATAAAGAGCAACAGCATGACTATAGTGATATGTTCCTATATATATATATATATATATATATATATATATATA
>JAQQSK010011279.1:0-12336 GCA_028658325.1 Potorous gilbertii | reverse complement strand
TGTGGGAAGTCTCTCCACTCAAGGCATATTTCTATACTTCTGTGACCTAGCAGATAAGTCCTAGGACACGTAAAGCTTAAGTGACTTGACCAGAGTCACACAGCTAGTAATTTTCAAAGGTGAGATGTGAACTCAGGTTTTCCTGATACTCTGGTGACTCTGGAAGAGAGAGTGAGGCTGATGGTTTGCATAGCTCTGTTGCATTGAAATCCAATTCACTTTTGAGTCAAGACATCACCTTCTTGATGTCATTGATCCTTTTGGAGAGTGAGGGACAAACAACAGCCTCATCCCACTGTATCCACATGGCTTCTCTGTGTGGCAGCTGAGCAGTCCAGAACAAAGGAAGTGATGGCATCATTGTCCTTTGTCCTGGTCAGATCATATCTGGAATATTCTGTTCGATTCATCTTAGGATAAACTGGAGAATGTCTATAGGAAAGCAGCAAAGATGTTGAAGAGCTTTGGGATCATGGTGTACTCTGTTTTAGACATAAGCCTGCCAGAAATGATTTTATTAAGTTAACATTAATCAAAATCCAAGTATTTCTCAGGGAGAGAAAAGTCCAAATTAGCAAAGTCCCCTCCAGCTCTCAGATATACCACGATTCCAAGAAAATATGAGGTAAAGTTTATAGGCACCCTGAGCAAAGGAATGGTCATGTTATGTTTCAATACAGTTTGAGGTCAACATTCTTGAACATCATTTAATCTTCTGTCAGAACTATTCAAACCACTTGACTCCTTTCTTGTCCACTGCCCTCAAGGACCAAAAGGGCTTCCTCCCTGTGATCAATACCCTCCTTTTGAATGGAAACAAGCATGATGCCTTTAGCTGATTCAGTGTCAGTTGATTCAGGGATGGGAGCAGTGATGGTCTTAACTAGATGAGAAGTACTTTGTGTGCTGAGTTTAGTCATCACCATTGGTGTATTTTCTGAGACCTTAAGTTTTTACTCTTGACCTTCTACATACTTCCCTAAAGGGAAAAAATCTGGGAAGAATCTGGCGCTAAAGAAATACTTATTTCTTAACATTTTCCACTGGACTAAAAAGAAAGCTTTCAATGCTATATGAGAATCAGTCGAGAAAATTGGGAATGTTTATTCTGGAGAAGAGGAGACTCAAGCTGGACATGACAGTTGACTTTAAATATTTGAAAGTCTGTCCTGTGGAAGAGGGCAATCCCTTACTCTGCTGGCCCTGGAGAGTAGAACCAGGAGTAGTGGGAGAAAGGTGCAAATAGGACAATTCAGGGTTGAAGTCCAGGAAAACTGACAATATGCACTGTCCAAGGATGGGCTGGACTATCCTCAGGAACTGGTGGGTTCTGGGAATGACTCTGGAATTAGAAAATCTGAACTCATAGCTCATTGACTGTTATACTATTATCATGTATGACTTTGTGTAAATAATTTTCCCTCCTTGAGTCTCAATTTTCTTTTCTGTAAAATGAGGGAGTACAACTGGGTGGCCTTTGAGGTCCATTCTCTCTCCCAACTCTAAACTCCCATGATTCATAACACTGGAGGATTTCATGTGAGAATTGGATGAGTTGTTGGGAATGTTAGAGAGGAGATTCCTATTCAGTAAGAAGTTGGACAGTATTCCCTGGAAGTACTTTCCAACTCTGAGATTCTGTTAGTAATAATAATATCCATTAAAGAGCTATGGGTGTTTTAAAATTTATCATAAATGTCTTAGGCAGGATAAAAATGTGAGTTATTGGTATTATTATTGATCATGATAAAGCTTAACATGAATCCCTATTAACACCTCTTCCTGTCTCACTATCCATGGGACTTCATGGTAGAATTCTTCCAAACCTCTTTATTTCTGTCTGGGATACTATCATCACACAAGTTCACCACCTTGGGGGGGGATCTTCCTTTAATTCTTTTCTTTCCTTCATTTCCCATATCCAGCCAATTGGCTAAGAATTGTTGATCCAACCTGGCCAAAATCTATCTTCTGTCTGCTCACCTAATCACCTCCTGGTCCAGGCACTCATCACCTCCTACTAGGACTATTGCAATAGCTGCTGGTGGGTCTGCCTGCTTCAAGGCTCTCTCCACTCCAGTCCATCCTTCATTCAGCTGCCAATGGCATCTTCCTAATGGACAGGTCTGATTATGTCAGGTTACCCTGCTCAGTAAACTCCAGTGGTTCTCTATTGCCTCTAAGATTAAACAAAAATGACTCTTTTTACCATTACAGCCATTCACAGCCTACTTTTCTAAGCTTATTACACATTTCTATACTTCATTCTCTCTATGTTACAGTCACACTGGCTTTATTGCTATTTCTGACACATGGTCATCCATCTTCTTCCTCCATGCTTTTACATAAGTTATGCCTCATGCCTAGAATGCACTCACTCCTTACCTCCTCCTCTTAAAAAACTCTAGCTCCATTTTAAAACTCAGCTCAAGTTCTACCTTTTCTGATCCCCTAGCTACTAGGGCCTCTCACTGCCATCCTGGTTACATTGTATTAACTTTGTATATATTGTGTATTGACTTATATGTGTACATTATGTCTCCCTTAATAGAACATATACTCCTTGAGAAAAGGGCCTCTTTCCCTTTTGTCTTTGCTCCACCAGTACCTGACATATATGAATGGTGTGTGATGAAAACTTATTGATTTGGCTGCTTGCCCAAGGGTAACAACAGGGTGGCATGTTTCATCAGCCTAGAGAGGCTGATGCTCAGTGAGTCTGTAAAGCTCCTGGGGTCCAGACTCGGGTAGTGAGGCAGCTGAGTGGAGGTGTTGGTGGCAGTCTTCCCAGAGCAGGAAGGCCTATCCCCAGGAGGCTAAGCTGGTTGTGTTCAAGCCAAGGAATGAAACAAAAAAATAAGCTTCTTCCTTCTGTGATTCTGGTGCCCATGCCCCACTGCCTCCTAAGAGATGCCTCTTTGCCAGACAAGAGACTTGTATAAGTGATTGCGCCTTGGGGCCCTGCTTTCCTGGTTCACTTCAGCCTCCTGGGTCATACATTCCTTTAAGAAGCTGACTTTGTTAACCTCTACCCTTGGCCTCAGAGTTTTCCTCTTTGACGATTTCTTTTGTCATTTCTTTCTTTGTTTCTTTATGTGTTTCTTTTTTGAAGCCAGATCACCTTATCTTGATCAGGCTGGAAGTACAATGACCACCTGTGGTCAGATCTTATTACTGATCAATATTAAGTTTTGCTGTGCTCCATCCCCACCCCCTCAACTAATAAGTAAAATATTCCTCTTAGATCTAGAACTGAAAAGCTCTCAGAGGCCATCTAGACCAGTCTCCTTGTTTGACAGAGGAAGAAACTGAGACTCAAGTTAGGAAAGGAACTTGTCCAAAGTCACTTAAGTGATCCTAGGGTTAGTAGGGCCCTCAGAGGCCACTTAATCTAACTCCCTCATTTTATAGAGAAGGAAACTGAGGCCATAATCCCTTTAATAACTATTTCCATAATATGAATGTGAAGATGGAAGCTTGGATGGTGACTTTTTGAATGGGGAGAGGGAACATATGTAAGAGATGTGGAAATAGGAATAACAAGGTTAAGCTACTGATTGGCTGCATGAGGTGAGTGAGAATGAGCAATTGAGGATGACCCTGGGGTAGTGGTCATCTTAGATAACTAGAAGGATGGTGAAGTGCTTGAGAGAAACAGGGAAATTCAGAAGAAGAGATGATTTGAGGGTAAAAGAGAATGAGTTTGAAATATCTATAGGATATCTGGGTGGAGATGTCCAATAGGTAGTTTATGATAAGAGACTAGGGTTCAGCAGGCAGAATGTTGAAGTCATTTGCATTGTGTTGCTTGATGAACCTAGGGCAGGGGTGGGAAACCTGTGGCCTCGATGCCACATGTGGCCCTCTAAGTCCTCAAGTGCAGTCCTTTGACCAAATCCAAATTGTTCAGCAAAGTTTGAATTCAATCAAAGGGCCACACTGGAGAACCTAGAGGGCCACATGTGGCCCCAAGGTCACAGATTCCCCATCTTGTGCAGAAAATCTGGACATGTTTGTAAGCAGAAAGGAAGGACCAAGTGATTAAGGAGAGATTAGCAATTAGAGAGAGGGAACACTCGACTGTCAGAGGGGCAAACTCCAGGAAACAAAAAGGGATCAAGGATACAAAAAGAGGGATTGGGTGTGTAATGATATAAGGAGAAAGGTCACCTCTTTTTCTGAGATTGGATCAAAGGAAGAGAGAATGGGCAATGATGCCATGTTGGGAAATGTTTGATGTCTGGCTCTTTAAAAAATGTATGCATGACAAATTTTAAAGTTCAGTAAGCATTATTATGATTTTCTCCATCATTTTCTTAAATCCAGACACATCGAGTTTGATTTGTAGCATTTGCTGATTTCTGTTTTCCAAGGTATAAATAAATGCTCACACTGAAAACTTAACAGTCAGTTCTTAGGAATTGGTATAAACTTGATCCAGAGCTGGAAGATGCTTAGGGGATTTATAGTGTAGATGAGGAGAAGAGGGAACTCCCTCTTAATTGTTTCAGTGAAGTGGTTGGTGAAGTCTTCTAGAAAGTGGGGGTCCTTATGTGATAATAGAGGGAATGGAGAGAGAGAAGAACTTTGGAAAAGAGCTAAGAGAAGAAGAGAGTCCATCAGGGAAGAGTAAAAAGTCTAACATCAGATGGCAAGGACCCAGAAACAATTGCGTAACATACATACATTGACCCCATCAGCCAAATTGTGTGCCTTCCTGTATCGTCATTTAGCAGCATGTGCATAGGAGCTGAGAAGGCAAATGGTGGAAATAATCTAGGGTTGGGGTTTGGAAGGATCCTTTGGACATGTTTTTATATCTGGGGTGATGAATCACACAGTTCCTGAGGGTTCAGATAAACAGTGCCTTTAATAAAAAATGTTCAACAATTCTTGGTAAAAAATAATCCACAAGTTGGTTAAAAAACAAACAAAAAAAGCCCCCACCAGTCCAGGAAAGTAAAAGCCTTCAGCATGGAATTTAGAAGCAGTCAGCAAGGAGGTTTCCTGAGGTCTCTGAAGCATCTCTACCAACCACCTAAAATTCTTTTTTGTCTGGTTCTTACCTATAAAGTCCAAATGCGGGTCCCAGATCAGTTCGTTGGAAGGAAAGTTAACTTAAACTGGCTTCCCTGCTCCAATATTCTCTACAGGGTCCTGGCTCCTAACAGCCCTCATTGTCATTGGAGGAGTGCGGGATTAACTACAACCTACATCGTTGCCCTATGGTTCTGGCCCACAGCTAAGAGGGATGGTAAGTGACAGGGCTGGAGAGCAGTTTGACAGTAATTATATTTAGATTCTTACACAATAAGCTCCAGATCGAACCTAATATAAAAGGTCACATCATTCCAACAAACAAACAAACAGAAAAACCTAGAGAACTGAAGAAAACACTTTTTTTTTTACAGCTCAGGCTGTAAAACAAGGGAAATCAAAAAAGACAAAAACAGACCATTTTTATTGCACAAAATCAAAGCTTTTACACAAACAAAATGAATCTAAATTAAGGAGTATAACAGTTGAGTGTGAAAAAATCTTGGCCTCAAGTATTTCTGATATAAGGCTACTATCCAAGCTATTTCAAGAATTGACACAAATAAATTAAAACGACCTCACAGATCAAGAGTTGAAAGGTGCCTCCAAAGTCATCTAGTCCAGTTTTCTTTTTCTTCTTTTTTTTTTAAAGATGAAGGAACAGACCTAGGAAGGGTAAATGATTTATCCAAGGTCACTAAGGTAGTAAGTGTTAGAACTGTCAAAAGATATGAGCAAGCAAATTTCAGAAGAAGTGATGTCAGAGGTCAAATGCCACGTGAATGAATTGCCATTATTACAAATGATATGAGAAATGTACATTAAAATGGCTCTGAAGTTTTGTCTTCAGTTGGGCAAAGATAAGAGGATGAAATAGGAAAAGGTGAAGAGGTTATGGAAGGCATCAAGGCAACAAACATTTATTCAGTACATACTGCACACCAGCCATTGGGGGCTCTAACACATCGGAGCTGTCCAAACATTCTAGAAAGCAATTTGAACCCTTTGAGAACATATACAAGTGACAATTATTTCACTGAAAAGAACAACAAATGTGAAAAATTCAGAGAGGTATAGAAAACTAATATGAACTGATGCATCACCTTGGCAGCTAAGGGGCACCATAGTGCAGGTAGAGCTGGGCCTGGAATCAGGAAGACATGAGTTCAAATCTTAACTCAGATACTTACTATCAGTGTAATCCCAGGCAAATCATTTCACCTTTGGTTGTCTCAATTTCCTCAAATGTAAAATGAGGATCATAACCTCTCAGGGTTATCGGGGATCAAAGAGATCAGATTTGTAAAAAATGTTTAGTACAGTCCCTGGAACGTAGGATGTGCTTAATAAATGTTTGTTCCCTCCTTCCTTCCTTCATGAAATTAGCAGAGTCAGGAGAAAAGTATATGCAATTATTTTTTTCTTCTTTTACTGAGTCTGTGACTTCCTTGGTATTAGAAACTCCCACAAAAGAATATCTCCTACCAATGTAGAGAAGTATCTACTGATGCACTGGATGGGGTGGGGATGAGGGCGGGGGCAGTCAGGAGTCTCAGGTTCAAATCCCAGCTCTCCTAGCTCTGCTTCTGACTCTCCAGACTTGGGTACCATGTTTCAGCTGTCTTCTCACCATGGAAGTTCCTTTGATCTGCAACCTTCTTAGCCTGGAACATTCCTTCAGCCTTTCAGCTTCCTTCTCTCATTGTCGAGTTCCTTCTGGGGCCTCTGTTTTGAGGAAGAGTTCAGGCTAGTCATCCTTCATTCATCACTATCCCCTCTTGTCAGTATCTTCCCCACCCTTACTTCCATTTTCAGCTTTCTCTCAGGTACATCAAAGGGGTTAGGGGTGGCACTCCCTGTGATCTGGAAAATCCACATAAATCCCTTCATGCCAAAGAAGAAGTCTGAATTATTATGACATCAAAAGACACAATATATGGATTCTAAATGTTTTCTGTGTCATCTGCTGGCCTTTGTATGTCATCTGTGACTTCAGCAAAACTTCCCTAAAATTCTCATTTAATTCCTTAGTCTCGATGTGGAAGGGATAACTATTACTTTTTTTCATTAGAATCTCATTGGCTTACAAGGACTGCCTTGGATTCCTGGCACTTAGCATAGTGCTTGGCACATAATAACCACAAATGCATGAAGACTAGATGACTTCTTGTCCCAGAGATTTGTCATTAAGAAGTTAAGCACATTTCTGGAAGAGTCAGTATATGCCACAGCTGGGACTTGAAAGCATGCTGCTTCTCACAAGACACATAGAAGCCAATGCATGGTGAAGTTAGCAGAATCAGGAGAGCAACAGACATAATTATTATAAAAATGGAAATGAAAAAATATTAAAAGGCAGTCAACAATGAATAATTTTGTTTTTATTGATTTTCCATGCAAAATTTTTAATTTAGTTGTTTGTTCTCAAATTGTATTTTAAAGTAGTTTTCATTGTTCATTATCCTGAACTCGACAAATGACAAACAAACAAAAGAGAACTTAAAAATAGGATTGTATATGAAAACCTGAGTCTTTATTAGGAATTACTAATTTTAAGAAAATAGATTAGAAGCAGCTGGTGGGGCAATAGAGAGAAAATAGGACCTGGAGTCAGGAAGACCTGAATTCACATCCAACCTCAGATATTTACTGTGTGTGTGTCTGTGTCTGTGTGTGTGTACTCAAATTTAACTATAGCCTTCTTAAGGGAGGTGATGTGAGGATAGGGAAGGAAAAAAATAAAGTAAAAAGTGCACAGCAGAGAACAAAAGAAAACCTAGATGGAAGCAAAGGAAAGCTGGGTAACTTTGAAAGCAATGTGTAGTATTTATTATATAGGTTTTCTTGAAATGGAAATTTATTGTTTTATATTGAATCCTCTCATGTTCTGCTGAGTACATGGAATTTTTTTTCCATATCTCATTTTGTATTTAAGTTTAAAATGAATAAACAAATTACAAAATAAAAGATTCTAGAGGTATCCCTGAGGGGTTATAGGTTGTAAATTCTCTAGCATTTTAATGAGCCCCCTGATATACTCTGATATTTAATACCAATTGATATTGATTAGTCAGTCACTCTTAACTTGTCTTTTCAAATAGGTATTTCCTCAGTTGATATACATTAAAAGCTAAATACACTGAAAATATTTGGTACAAAAAGTCTCCCAAACTGGCAGTATACTCTCCCATAAGTGCTTCCAGAGTCTATGGCAAAGTAGACTTAAATTAGAAGACATGTGGCAAAAAGGCAACTCATCAACTTCTCCTTCCTAGAAGATTTTTTCTCCCCTTCATGAACTGCTCTTCAAATCCTCTGTAGGCATGGCATAGTTTTCTTTTACTCTTTTTGAATCTTAACATTTCCCTTCCTTGTCTAGTTTGGCCTTAGCTCCTATTGCAGATGCTAATGATGACCACTAAAGTTCTGGAGACACTGCTAAGATGCTCATGGGAGATCCAAAATCTTCTGACCTTTCAAAGTTCACAAGGTCACCAGAGTTAAAGGGGTGGGGGTATAGAGGCTCTCTTTGGCCCTTCCCCCAAAACAATTGCCTCCCAGAGCTTACTTAGCCAGGACTACTTGAACAATAGAATGGCTCACCACTTCTAGATTCTCACTTGTCTTGTTATTTTATTCAAGCCCCAAAGGGTGTGACTGACTCTTCAATCAATTTCAATTATACTTCCTGTGCAATATCATTTCATTTTATTCAATATCTGGAAACATTTTGCTCCTTCCAAATTGTTTAAGGATTTTGTAAAACTACTTTAAGTTTTCAGTTGATAAAGGTATCAGGATATAGAGCAGGGGTGGGGAACCTGTGGCCTTAAAGCCACATGTGTCCCTCTAGGTCCTCAAGTGCAGCCCTTTGACTGAATCCAAAATTCACAGAACAAATCCCCTTAAGAAAAGGATTATTATTATTCTCCCCAGGTGGTAGTGTTTCTTGCTGGTTATTATTAAGTATGGTAGGGTGATTTATTTATTGATTCAGTTGATCCTTACCCTTACAAATGGAATATCTAGTAAGTGAGGATCTTATAGTATAGAACATAGAATGTCAGAACTGGAAAAAACTTCAGATTATAAAACACAGTATTTTAGAATAGTATTCAATCTTAGAATCATATACTATGAGAGCTGGAGAGAATCCTTGAGCATGCAGAAAACAAGCTAGAAAACAAGCACCAAACAGAATAAATAATATAAAAGCAGGAAATGACTTTAGCATTGAGAATACAGAATACAAAACCTGGAAATATAGTACATAGAAAACAGGCTGTCAGAGTGGGAAGGGACCTCAGAAGAGAGAACATAGAATATCGAAGCCAGAAAAAAGGCTTAGAATATTAAATAGGAAGTGGTAGAGGAGAAAGATTCATTAGGTGCAGAAAATCAAATGTCAAAGTGGGAAGGGACAACAGAAGAGAGAACATCGAATGTCAAAGCTGAGAGAGATGTAGGATATTGAACATGAAATGTTAGCATTGGAAGATGTAATAGATGGAGAACACAGGCCAAAGCAAGGCAGAATCACTTTGAACAGGAAAGGGAATGTCAGAAGTGTGGCTTACCTCGTAATATTGAATGTTGAGTTGGAAGTGGCCTTAGACCATATAGCGTCAGAGATGGAAAGGGTCTTAGAACACATTATACAGAAATGTCTGAAAAACAAAGACACATAGACTGTGGGTAGGGTAGCAGAGCTAGAAAGAACTTTAGAAAATGGAATCTAGACCACAGACTACAAAATATCAGAACTGGAATGAAACTTGAAATTTTAAACAGAGAATGTTAAAGGTTGAATGAACTTTGGAACCAAGAAAAGAGTATATCAGAATTAGAAAAAAAATCCTAGATAAAACAATATTGAATATGAAGTAGGATCTTAGACACTAAAATGTAAAATGTAAGAGTTGGTGTGAACCTTAAAATATAGAATGACAGAGGGGAAAGTGAACTTAGGACCAAGAACATAGGAAGTCAGTGCTCAAAAAGACCTTAGAATATATACAGTAGAAAATTTGAGCTAGAAGGAACTTCGAACATAGATTGTAGAATGTAACTAGATAAGAAAACAAAATATGTTAGAGCTAGATAGAACCTTAGAAGAAAGAAAATAGAATGTCAAAGCTGCAAAAATTATAATATTAGACTTCCTGCCAAAATGGTTGCTTGAATAGGAATCAGGTTGCCCTACCACTCCCACTAACTCCAGAAAACCTCAGAAGTTTATATGAGATCAAATAATGCTCAAGAAATCTAATGGAAATGACAATGACTTTTTCTACCCAAGAACACTTTATTCTCCAGAAGCCCAGATGTGATAGGAAAGAAGCAGCATTACCAGAAATGGGACATGTAACCTGAAGCGCTCTGTGTCTGGAGGCAGCAGGAGCAGAGGGTTTTCCTGAGAAAGCCACAGTGTGGGACCTCAGAAGGCTAGGAGATTGACAGCAGGCAGTGTGCATCTGACTAGGGTAGTGCGGTAGGCCTCAGACTAGTATATCATAGGCTTTGGAACTTGTACATAACTAATGCTCTCCTCTATAACACCAGAAAGGGACCTGAAGTTCTAAGCACTTAGGACCTTAAAGATTCAGGGGGCCTAACTCCAGGAGATAAAGGTCAGTGCTAGACACCAAGATATTTAAGGTAAGAGCAAGCAGGGCCAATTATCCCACCCCAAAGTGCAGTCAAGGAAGGACCCAAATCAAAAACTAAAGAGAGGGGCAGTTAGGTTGGCACAGTGAATAGTGAATAGAGCACTGGCCCTGGCTCCCTGGTCAGAAGGACCTGAGTTCAAACTTGACCTCAGACAACTGACACTTACTAGCTGTCTGACCATGCGCAAGTCACTTGTCCCCAGATGCCTTGCCTTTGGGCAAGTCACTTAACTCCAATTACCTTGCCTTCCCACCTCAAAAAAACAAACAAACCCAAAACATCTAAAAAGACTGGCAGATCAGTAAATTAGCAAAAACATTAACTAGTTTAAAAAATATATTGCCGATCTAGTTCCATAACTAGAAGAAAGAAGTTCAAAGCAAAAAAAAAAAGAACTTTCTACAAGGACGACATGAATACCTAAAATAAATGAGATTAAAGGAAAAGTAAGCGATTAAAAATGAAATAAAAGTTATTGATGAAAGAATTGCTTAGAAGAGAAAGTGGCAATCTTTATCAAGAGATTAGAATAATTAAAATGAGAATAGAATAGGAATAAATCTCGATCTCCATGAGACATCAAGGAATATTAAAATAGAATCAAAAGACTAAGAATATAGAACAAAATGTAATATATCTGATATCAAAAATAACTGCCCTTGAAAACAGGTTATGGAGAGATAATTTAAGAATCATTAGAGAGGATCAAATGAGATAATGATTGTAAAGTGTCATTATAGAGCCTGGCACATGGTAAATGCTATATTAATGTTAGCTATTATTAGGTCAAAGGATCTGAACAGTCAACAGCTTTCAGAAGAAGAAATCAAAGCTATCAACAGTCACATGAAATGCTCTAAACCATTATTGATTAGAGAAATGTGAATTAAAACCACTCTATGGTACCATCTCACACTTATCAGATTGGCTAACCTGACAGTAAAGGAAAATGACAGATATTGGCGAAGAGGTGGAAAATAGGGACACTAATGTATTGTTGGTGGAGTTGTAAACTGACCCAACCATTCTGGAGAACAATTTGAAGTTGTGCCCAAAAGGGTATAGAATTGTACATACCCCTTGATCTCAAAATACCACTGTGTCCCAAAGAGATCAAAGAAAAAGAAAAGGACCTACACCTGCAAAAATATTTATAGCAGTTCTTTTGGTGGTGACAGAGAACTGGAAATTGAAGAGATGCCCATGAATTGGGATATATTTGAGAAAGTTGTGATATATGATTGTGATGAAATACAATTGTTCTATAAGAAATGATGAGGGGGATGGTCTTAGAAAAACAACCTAGGAAGATTTATGTGAACTTATGAGTGAAGTGAGCAGATTGAAATGAACAAAAACAGGAAAACATTGTGTACAGTACTAGCAATATTGTAATGATGATCAATTGTGAAAGACTTAGCTACTCCAATCTGTTGGGGGAGGGAGGCGGGAGGGTTAGGTGAGTGGGAATTGAGCTTAGCATGAATGCCTTTCCTTATTGGGCAATGGAGATAGAATGGGAGTATGATTGGCTGGTGGTTTTCAGGAGGTGCTTGGAGCTATATATATGTTGGGCTCACGGGGAGGGACGCTCTCTTGGGATGTGATCGTCGAACATTAAAGACCACT
>JAQQSK010011278.1:0-12336 GCA_028658325.1 Potorous gilbertii | reverse complement strand
CTGGGAACTCTGGAATTTGGCCACAATATTCCTAGGAGTTTCTCTTTTTGGATCTCTTGGTGGATTGGTGGATTCTTCCAATATTTATTTTGCCCTCTGGTTCTAGAATATTAGGGCAGTTTTCCTTGATAATTTCATGAAAGATGATGTCTAGGCTCTTGTTTTGGTCATGGCTTTCAGGTGGTCCCATAATTTTTAAAGTCTCTTCTGGATCTATTTTCCAGATCAGTTGTTTTTCCAATGAGATATTTCACATTATCTTCCATTTTTTCATTCTTTTGGCTTTGTTTTGTGATTTCTTGGTTTCTCAGAAAGTTATTAGCCTCCATGTGTTCTATTCTAATTTTTAAAGAACTATTTTCTTCAGTGAACCTCCTTTTCCATTTGACTAATTCTGCTTTTTGAAGCATTCTTCTCCTCATTGGTTTTTTGAACCTCTTCTGCCAATTGAGTTAGCCTATATTTAAAGGTGTTATTTTCTTCAGCCTTTCTATTGGGTCTCCTTTAGCAAGTTGTTGACTCACTTTTCATGATTTTCTTGCATCTCTCTCATTTCTCTTCCCAATTTTTCCTCCAGCTCTCTTACTTGATTTTCAAAATCCTTTATCAGCTCTTCCATGGCCTGAATATTTATTTTCAATATTTGGGATACAGAAGCCTTGATTTTTATATGTTTCCCTGATGGTAAGCATTGTTTTTCCTCATCAGAAAGGATGGGAGAAGATATCTGTTCACCAAGAAAATAACCTTCTATAGTCTTATTTTTTCCCCCATTTTTGGGCATTTTCCCAACTAGTTACTTGACTTTTGGATCCTTTGTCAAGAATAGGTACACTCTGGGGAGATCTGTAAGATCTCAGTTTCTCCAAGGTGGCACAATCAAGCCACAATACACTGGTCTGGGAGCAACCAGAAACTTTTGTGCCCAGAATCTGTGAGTGGTAGAGTTTCCTCTCCACAACCATCTTGCCTCCAGTTTCCACCAAGCCAGCAGTGGGGGCTGAGATTCAGATAAGCTGCTCAATTCCCCTAGGGGTTTTAGGCAGGGACAGGGCAGCCATTCAGTGTAAGATAAAGATCAGCTGCTCAGTTCCCCCAGGTGTTTTACAATTCAACAGTGGATGAGGGCTGCTGTTCCACCTCTGTCACCACTGCCTAAGGCAGGATGTATGGAAAGACTCCGCTTCCTTCTCTGCATGGTGAAAAACCCTCTCACTGACCTTTGGCACCTTTGGGTTGAGGGATCTGCAAACCATTGCTATTGCCACTCGGGATTCTGCCCTGAGGCCTATCCAGGTCCTCCTCCTAGCTGGGCTGGGCTCCACTCTGCCTCTGATGCAATAGATCTTTCATGTTGGCCTTTCAGGTCACCCTGGGATGGAAATCTCCTCCACTCTGTTGTTCCGTGGCTTCTGCTGTTCCAGAATTTGTTGAGAGTCTTTCTTTACAGGTATTTTATGGGCTGTAGGGAAGAGCTAGTGTATGTGTATCTTTCTATTCTGCTGTCTTGGCTCCACTCCTCTTAGATGAATTTTATTTATATTTTTCTACTTCTTTAAAGTAATTTTCTGGTAGTTTGAGCATGGCACTGAATAAGAAAATTAATTTAGATAATATTGTCATTTTTATTATGTTGGCATGGTCTACCAATAAGCAATAAATATTTATACAATTAGATATATCTTCTTTACCCCTTAAAGTATTGTATATTTGTATTTATATAGTTCCTCTGTGTATCTTGGCAGGTAGACTCTCAAGGATTTTATGCATTTTATAGTTATTTATCCCTGAATTTTCTCTTTCTATCTCTTCCTGATGGGTTCTGTTGATAATATGCAGAAATGCTGATGATTTATGTGGATTTATTTTATACCCTGCAACTTTATTGAAACTATTGTTTCAATTAATTTTTATGAAGCTACCCTTCATGAAGATATTAGAAAAGAGCAAGCAGACTTTCTCAAGTGATATTTCACATTGAATCTAAAATTACATATACATATATAATGACTAAAGTAGAGCAAGTTATAAATAATATAATATTTAATAATACATAAATAAAATAATACAATATCTCACTGAGCTATTGGTTGAATATTTAAATTTTTTTGATACAATAGAAAAAAACTCTGAGCTCAGAACTAAATAAAATCTGGAGAGTTGGCTAGGATGCCTTGGGGAGTTGCTGGATTGATCTTGAGGAACTAAGTTCTTTCAATGATCCTAATGTTCTCCCTGAAACAAAATTCCATCTTTTCAAAGCCACTATTTTTCCAGTGGTATTGTGTGATAGTAAGATATGGAATACAAGTCTGCAAAAAATCAAAGCTGAGGATCCCTCAGGCAATGGAAAGGCTTATGGTAGGCACAAATAGGAGAAAGGAAAGTCAATAAATACTTATATAACATCTACTCTCTGATAGGCACTGAGCTAAGTGCTTTACAAATATCTCATTTCATTCTCTCAATAACCCTGAGGCAGATGTTATTATCTCTATTTTGTTTTTGAGAAAATTGGAAGAAACAGACGTTGAATGTCTTACCCAAGGTCAGCTCTTTCTGACTCTAGACCTCAGCCCTCTCCGCTGGGCTACCTAACTGTCTCTAAACAGGTTGTGATAGCTTACAACTTGCGAATTATGTGAGTAAAGCAATATAAAATTTGTCATCAAAGAAACTAATGATCAAAAAGAAGATAGGTTGGTTATGCTGAAGGCAAGAGATAGATGATCAATTGGTATCCTTGAAATTTTGAGAAAAAATGAGGAAGGCCTATCACACATTGAAGGGACTTACAGAGTAGCCTAGACAAGAGTTTTACTGGGAGGGCAAGCTCCATGATGTAGGAGAATGAGTATTAGAGACAGAATGACCTTGTGAGCTTCAAAATGTCAGAAGAACTAACAGAGGTTCAGCAATAGGAGTCCTTAACAGAGTCTGCTATAGCCACAGCACTTAGGCCTGGTGAGTCAGCACAGTCCTGAGGAATGATCTGTTGGCCTTGCCCATTAGTGTATTGATGGAGCAGCCAAAACACAGTGTCTAGCAAGCAAGGGAGTGGCCCAGCCATGAGCTATGTCACACTCAGAAATGTAGGAGGAATGCTTTGTAGCTAAAGTTTGAGCCCACTCTCCCTAAAGACCAAGGTATAGCAGGAAAGTATGCCTCAATTGAGGGAAAGTGTTTAGGTACTTTGGTTCTTGCTCCATCTTCTTAGTAAATATCCGTTTGGAAGAGTTAATGAGACAAACTGGTTAAATTGATATTGAGGTGCTCATCACCAATTAGATGGTATTGACATGATGCTAACTAGAGATTAATTTGCAGAAATATTAACAGAGCATAATATGGGTTGGGGAAATACACCAGATATGTGGTCTCCTGAATGACAGTATTAGAGTAACCTTCCTCATAACCTTACAGGTTTATTCCTAGAACTCTGAGGGAAGTATAATCCTGTTCTGGGGACCCAACCTGAAAGTGTGGGAGATGGAGATGGGAGGGAGAGAGGTCTTTCAGAAAATGAGCTTAGAATCTATATGTGCTCCATTTCTATAATCTCCTTAACATAGCTTTGGCTCCATCCCTCTCTGTGAAGATGAAAAAATATAGTTTAAAAGCATATGATATTAGTGCTAAAATGAATTATCTTTTACAACCTTCTCATTTTGCGAGGAGGAAAATGAAACCCAGAGGGATCAAGTGACTTGCTTAATGTCATATGGTAAGCATGAGACAGTCATCATTTGAGCCTAGTTCTTCTGATTATAATTTCAGTGTTCTTTCCAAGACATTATGCTAATTTCTGTCTTATAATACAGAGCAGAAATGATGTTTTACACTCTTTTTGAAGTTCTTCTCTCCCTTGTAATATTGAGCACATAGTAGGTATCCAATAAATAACTGATTGATTGATAGATGAAAGAATTAAGAAAGTATGTACATGAATACAGTATTTTGTGGGCCACATATGAACCACACTACTTATCATTTATCACATATCAATTACAACCACCAGCTATAAAGGTTTCCTTGGAACAATAACAAATTCGACTTGCATAAGAAGGGCGTAGGCCAGGGGTAGGAAACCTGTGGCCTTGAGTCCACATGTGGCCATCTAGGTCCTCAAGTGTGGCTCTTTGAATCCAAACTTCACAGAACAAATCCCCTTAATAAAAGGATTTGTTCCATAAAACTTGTACTTAGTCAAAAAGCTGCACCCAACATCCTAGAAAGTCACATGTGGCCTTGTGGCCACCAGTGAGATCAAAAGAATGACACTGAATACACTCAGAATTAAAACTTCCTGAAAAAAGTCATCTTCCTTCCCATCAGAAACCTAGAATAAATAGATAAATCTTCATACCATACATAAGCTAGTAGCAATGACAAAGTAAAAATGTAGTATAGGCTCTCTGATCAGGAGAGGGTGAAAAATTCAGAGAATGACGGATGCTTGCCAAAAATGAAGAAATCACACAACTATTGTGTGATGAAGTCTATCAACATATTAATTTATATAGTCTCCAGTTTCGATAAAATAGAAATTTCTTACAAACCTATATTATTTGAAAAATATCTGTGTATACTCAAACTCACCAAGCATATTATTAGAATTTGTTGTTTTTCAGTTGTGTCTGACTCTGTCCCCGGGATTTTCTTGGCAAAGATACTAGAGTTGTTTGCCATTTCCTTCTCCAGCAGCAAACTGGAAGAAGAATTTAAGTAATTTTCCCAATGTCACCTATCTAGGATGTTTCTGAGACTGGATTTGAACTCTGGTCTTCCTGACTGCAAACCCAGTGTTCTGTCCACTGTACCACGTAGCTGCTTCTTTTATTAGGATATGTTCCCTCAAATCAATTTCATTTTCTCACTTCTTTTCAAGTCAAACATTTTTCCTCTGTCAATTTCTATGTGCCTTTAGGTGTTGCTGGTGGTGATGATGATGCACAAAGAGCTGAATGCTAACAACTGAAACCCTCTTGGTCAGCCAATATCCTTTAACAGAGGTTCCTACCATGGAGCTGAGTAACTGGAGCCGGGAGAGAGTTGAACCAGACTTAAGAGATTCCTTTTGAATTCCCTGTTTCCTACAGACAGAAGCAGCAGCATTTTATGTCATGTGGCTTTATAAGAACCATTTTCCAAAATACAATAGAAGAGCTTGAGATTGTTTTCATCTCCAATAGCACTAAATTATAGGACTCTCAAATAAGAAAAAAAGGAAGAAGCCAGAGTTATTTATAATAATGGTAAGAAATATTTTACACTATTTTAAAACACCTTTCTTCTACAAAGCCCAGACTATTTGCTAAGGAACAATTTTCAAAAAACATGTCTGTATAGAAGAGATCGTATCAGGACTGGACTTTTGATGCACAAATGTACTCTGCAATCCAGGGATCATTAAGAATTTTCAGTGAGAGCTATTCACATATAAAGTCCCAGAAAGCTACTGACACAAAACAGCTGTTATTCTAGCCTGGGGAATAAACTCTTTCCTGGAGAAAGACAAAAAGACTTTTCCCTAAAAAGTCACCAAGTTTTCAAGTAACAAAATTAAATCATTAAAATGTAAACAAAAAATAAACCACCAAAAAGAAGGTATTAGTGAACAGAGTGATAAACTTGTTGGGCAGCAGTCAAGTACACAGATATCTGCTTTTTAAAAACCAGTTTTTAGATCGTGTTTCCCTCCAACTGAAATGTGGTGGATTCAGGTTTTTTTCTGAGAGATGGAGAAGATACTCAGATACAATCTGACTGTTGTGCAGAAACATCACTAAATGTAAATAACTTTTTGCAGCTATGCCCCCAATACACTTGCCTCAAATCTCTTTTGAGATAACATTTTTTTCTTTTGTAATCATATTCCACATGGTATTTGTTCATTAAATTAAACTGCCCCAGATATGTTTTAGGAAGTATTTGAAGTTGATTAAAAACTGTAACACTCTCTTCTGGGAAAAGAAACCTCTGGAGGAAAATGTTCATTAAAAAGATATGATGGGCTTTGGGATTTGGATTGCATTCTTCCCTTGGGCTGAACAAAGAGCAGCTGGAACAAGTCCAAACCCTGTAACTGTGCAAAAGAAAAACCAACCCTTTAATATAACAGGAGTCATTTTTTCTGGTGTCCCAGGTAACCAGCCTTTTGCAACACTGAAACTGAAAAGCAAGTGAACATTAACGTTACATGCAGTAGACACGACACTATACAGAGCATCACTTAGGAGGACAGACACTACAGTGACAAGATGCCCAACTCCACATGCATATTTTGAAATATTCATAGCCAAAGTATCAAAAGCAACAAGCATAGCTAACTAAAGCAAAGTTAGCTGGCTGCAACAGTAACTAGAGGCAGTAGAATAAAACAATTAATATCTTGTTGTAGGGCCAACTTAACCCAAAACATAGTCAAATAGACAAGAGCAAAATAGGAAACAAGCATACTCAAATATGCAGTAATTCCTATGTACAGTGAGAGCCTCTTGACCCTTCCATCTCCTCCTGAGTGTACAGTGTGTTCCCTAAGGAAAGGCTGCTTGGGGCCAGGCCAGGCATCTTCCATCTGCCCCAAAGCAACCACTTTCATCTGTATTAGCACAAGGTATCTTCCACCTGCTGCTACCAACCCAATCTCCCAACTGGGATGCAGAGAACCTCCAGTACAAAGAAGAGCAACACTCCCTTCTACTTCAGACCTTCCATCTGCTGTGCTCATCCTTTGAGGGTAGAGGAGTAGTGCCCTTCACTCAAAGGTGAACATTCTCACACCTGGTCATTCTCACATCATCATATCCCACTGACTAAACTCCTGTAGATTATAGTCAAACTTCATTCCTCACCCCTTACTACTTAAATCTTCATTCCCATCACCCTAAATCCTCCCACCACAAAGTTTCATCCTAACTCCACCCAACCCTT
This sequence comes from Potorous gilbertii, assembly GCA_028658325.1. Classification (NCBI taxonomy): domain Eukaryota; kingdom Metazoa; phylum Chordata; class Mammalia; order Diprotodontia; family Potoroidae; genus Potorous; species Potorous gilbertii. The sequence continues at coordinate 5,403 of JAQQSK010011278.1, read as the reverse complement.
CCACTGTGCCCTGTGAAATGCCTGTTCCATAGGCAACAAACTTCCCTTCATCTTAAGTCTTCCTCTCCTATTCTTTCCATTTGCTAGCATTTACTGAAACTGCCCCTCCCGACCCCCATGACAGCCTTCTTGGCCACCCTTTCCAGTTCTGGCTGCACTTTCCCTCACTCACCTCAGTTCAACTGGTCGAAGTAAGGGAATTAGAATACCCCTTGTTCCTTATTGCCACTTTCAAGTTCTCCCTTTTTTTCTGTCACTGAGCAATTTCTCTTTCTTTGAGGTTTATGCTATTCATATTTGCCACTGAATCAAAATTCTGGTACCTATTGTCTACAGAACCCTCTGCCCTCCAGATCACTTCCTTTCTTTGCTAAATACCTGGATTACCATTTTTTTCTTGCCATTACCCAAAAATGTACTACCTCCATGTTCAAGAATTTGAAAATCCCCTTATCCAACCATAATCTTTTGGCTTTTTACATCTCCCTTTATCTTCTTTTGTATAACTCATTCTTCTTCCATGCCATGACTTTCAATCTCTTAACCCCTCAAATGTCTCCCAGGATGTCTCCTGCCACTTTCCATTTTGCTCTTTGGTGAAGCAATTCAACTATAAACTGTCCTCCTCTCTTGAATCCCTAGCCCCCTTGTCATATCACCAATTACACCCAGCCAAGCCTTGGATCGCCACTAGCATATCCACTTGCTGCTGAACAAAACTGGAAAAAGTCAAACGACTTTTCTGAGTCCACAATTCATGTTTCATAAGTTCACCTAGGCCCTTGAGGTGGTAGATGCTCTTCCTAACTTTTCGTTCCTTTCCCAAACCTCCCAACTCTCTCAGCTGAGAACTTAGCTTCAAGTTAAGAGAAAAAACAGAGGTCATTTGCTATCAAATCCCTCCCCTCCCCTCTTCCTCATTTCCTGTCACTCAGGTGCCTTCTGTCACTCTTCAATTCCTTTTCTCTCCATTGAAAACTTACTTCCATTAAGGACGTCTCGGTTTTTAAGAACATGCCATTGTTTCTAATAATACAAACGCTGGAGAAGTATTCCTCAAATATATTCACTTTTCTAACAACTTATACTTGAAACATAGATTGAAATAACTTTATTGTGGTGGCAGTACAAACATCTCACACTCCATGAAAACCACTGAAAAATTTACCTTGATGTCCACACTTATTGAGATTTTCTTTTTTCAAAAAATGTGTTTATGTTTAACATCCATTTAAAAAAAAATTTGAATTCCAAATTCTTTCCTTCCCTCCAACCCCTTCCCATCCATTCAAAAGGCAAGCAATATGATTTCAGTTATACATGTGAAATCATGCAAAACATTTTCATGTTAGCCATATTAAAAAAGCAAGAAAAATAAGGTGAAAAATTATACTTCAGCTTTCACTCTGAGTTCATCAGTTCTCTGTCAGGAGATGTATAGCATTTTTTCATCATGAGTCCTTTGGAATTGTCTTGGATCAAAGCAGCTACATCATTCACAGTTACTCATTATTATAATATTGTTAATACAATGATCTCCTGTTTCTGTTCACTTTACTTTGCATCAGTTCATATAGGTCTTCCAATTTTTTTTTTCTGAAATCATCCTCCTTGTCATTTCTTATAGTACAATGGTACTCCATCACGACCATATGCCACATTTTATTCAGCCATTTCCCAACTAATGAGCTCCTCAATTTCTAATTCTTGGCCACCACAAAAAAAAAACCCAGCTCCTATAAATATTTTTGTATGTATAGGTCCTTTTCCTTTTTTCTTTGATCTCTTTGGGATACAAATCTAATAATCATATTGCTGAGTCAAAGAATATGCACAGTTTTATAGCCCTTTGGACCTAGTTACAAATTGTTCTCCAAAATGACTGAATCAGTTAATTCCTTCTATCAGTAGTTCATTAGTGTATTAATTTTTCCTAATTCCCTCCAGTATTTGTCATTTCTGATAGGTTTGAATTGGTACCTTAGGGGTGTTTTAATTTGCATGCCTCTAAACATTAGAGATTTAGAGCCTTTTTTTCATATGACTATAGATAGCTTTGATTTCTTCTTCTGAAAATTGCCTGCTCATATCCTATGACCATTTATCAATTGGGGAATAGTTCTTATTTTTATAAATTTGACTCAGTTCCCTTTATATTTGAGAGATGAGGTCTTTATCAGAGAAATTTGTACATCAATCTTGTTCCCTTTATATTTGAGAGATGAGGTCTTTATCAGAGAAATTTGTACATCAATCTTTTTTAAAATTGCATAATTACCTGAGGTATCTTTTAGCAAAATATAGTTTCCTTGACTATCTCTTTTAATTAAGTTTTGCTTTTGCTTTGTCTGAGATGATGATTACTACCCCTGCCTTTTTTTAATTCAGCTGAACCATAAAAGATTCTGCTGACAGGAGAGGAGGAGTTGAGTTACCCAACTAACTGAAGCCAGTTGTGTCTACTCACAGGACTGTGTTCATCTTTTGTTGCTGAAAAATACCATGCCATCAGAGAAAAGATGACATGACTTGCACTTGACTTTGTTTTGAGTGAGGGAGGGCAGGGGTAGCAATCATTACCTCAGACAGATCTTGGTTGGTTGGTTGTTGTCCTTCGTTCTCAAAGAAGACCAATATGACATCACTGTGCTCAGGCGAAGTTTCAATGTGGCCAATTGTGGCACATCAGACCAATAAGAGCTCAGAATGCTCTACTACAGGTCAGACATAAATAGTCCATTTAAACATTTTGAGGAGGCTGCTCTAAATTTGTGTACCCTGAATTTCCTTTGAGCTGTTTCAATTCTGTTTTGTTCATAGAACATAGCACCTTCTCTGGTGTGGGCACACTATGAGGAGTGGTTCTGTGCCAGTGTCTCCATGTCACACAATCAATTCTAAAGTTCTTGAGAGAGACCTTGAGAGTGTCCTTGTATTGCTTCTTCTGACCACCATGTGAATGCTTGCCCTGTGTGAGTTCTCTATAAAATAGTCTTTTTGGCAAGCATATGTTTTGCATTCGAACAACAAGGCCAGCCAATCAGAGTTGTTTGTGCTCTCCGAAGCATAGTTTGAAAGGTTGGTAGTTTAGTTTGAGTAAGGACTTCAGTGTCAGGTATCTTGTCCTGCCAGGTCATCTTCAGAATCTTCCTAAGACAATTTAAATAGAAGCGACTCAGTTTCCTGGCATGGCACTTGTAGACTGTCCAGATTTCATAGGCATACAACAGTGAGGTTAGCACAACAGTTCTGTAGACCATATTGATTCCTTTTGATTTCTCTTTCATGTTTACGTTTTTATGTATCTCTTGAGTCCTGTGTCTAAATGTCAAATTTTCTATTCAATTATTCTATTCAGCATTTATGATGAAAAGACTTCTGTTTCATTAAAAAATCATTTTTCCCCTATTCACTTTTCCTGAGCAGACTATTTCTTGGTTGTAAGTCTAGCTCCTTTGTATTTCAAAATGTCATATGCCAAACCCTTCTCTTCTTTAACATGAAAGCTACTAAATCTTGTGTGATCTTTACTGTGACCACACAATATTTGAACTGTTTTTTTCTGGCTACTTACAATATTTTCTCCTTTACCTGGGACCTCTAGAATTTGGTTACAATTTTCCTGAGAGTTTTCATTTTGGAATCTCTTTCAGAAGATGATTGGTGAATTCTTTCAATTTCTATTTTACCTTTTTTTTTTGTATTTAAGTTTTCAACATTCATTTCCACAAAATTTTAGGTTCCAAATTTTCTCCCCATTTCTCCCCTCCCCTCACCCCAAAACACCGAGCATTCTAATTACCCCTATAACCAATCTGCCCTCCCTTCTATCATCCCTCCCTTCCCTTACCCCATCTTCTCTTTTGTCCTGAAGGGTAAGATAAATTTCTATTCCCCATTACCTGTATTTCTTATTTCCTACTTGCAAGAACAATCCTCAACAGTTGTTCCTAAAACTTTGAGCTCCAGCTTCTCTTCATCCCTCCCTTCCCACCCATTCCCTTTGGGAAGGCAGGCAATTCAATATAGGCCATATCTGTGTAGTTTTGCAAATGACTTCCATAGTAGTTGTGTTGTGTAAGACTAACTATATTTCTCTCCATCCTACCCTGCCCCCATTACTTTTATTCTCTCTTTTGATCCTATCCATCCCCAAGACGGCTTCCTCTTCCCACTGCCCTCCCTTCCATTATCCTCCCCCACCCTGCTTATCCCCTTCTCCCCCACTGTTCTGTAAGATAGGTTTTCATACCAAAATGAGTGTGCATTTTATTCTTTCCTTTAGTTAAATGTGATGAGAGTAAGCTTCATGTTTTTTCTCTCACCTCCCCCCTTTTCCCCTCTACTGAAAAGTCTTTTACTTGCCTCTTTTATGAGAGATAATTTGCCCCATTCCATTTCTCCCTTTTCCCTCACAATATATTTCTCTTTCACTGCTTAATTTCATTATTTGAAGATATGATCCCATCCTATTCAATTCACTCTGTGCTCTCTGTCTCTCGATATATATATATATATGTGTGTGTGTGTGTGTGTGTGTGTGCGTGTGTGTGTGTGTGTGTATGTATGTGTGATCCCACCAACTACCCAGATACTGAAAAAAGTTTCAAGAGTTACAAATATTGTCTTTCCATGTCGGAATATAAATAGTTCAACTTTAATAAGTCCCTTATGTCTTCTCTTTGCTGTTTACCTTTTCATGTTTCTCTTCATTCTTGTGTTTGAAAGTCAAATTTTCTTTTCAGCTCTGGTATTCTCATCAAGAATGCTTGAAATTCTTCTCTTTCATTGAAAGACCATTTTCCCCCTGGAAGTATTATACTCAGTTTTGCTGGGTAGATGATTCTTGGTTTTAGTCCTAGTTCCTTTGACTTCTGGAATATCCTATTCCATGCCCTTCCATCCCTTAATGTAGAAGCTGCTAGACCTTGTGTTATCCTGATTGTATTTCCATAATACTGGAATTGTTTCTTTCTAGCTGCTTGCAATATTTTGTCCTTGACCAGGAAACTCTGGAATTTGGCCACAATGTTCCTAGGAGTTTCTCTTTTTGCATCTCTTTCAGGCAGTGATTGGTGGATTACTTGAATATTTATTTTGCCCTCTGGTACTAGAATATCAGGGCAGTTTTCCTTGATAATTTCATGAAAGATGATGTCTAGGCTCTTCTTTTGATCATGGCTTTCAGGTAGTCCCATAATTTTTAAATTGTCTCTCCTGGATCTATTTTCCAGGTCAGTTGTTTTTCCAGTGAGATATTTCACATTCTCTTCCATTTTTTCATTCTTTTGGTTTTGTTTTGTGATTTCTTTGTTTCTCATAAAGTCATTAGCCTCCATCTGTTCCATTCTAATTTCGAAAGAACTATTTTCTTCAGTGAGCTTTTGAACCTCCTTTTTCATT
>JAQQSK010011277.1:0-12336 GCA_028658325.1 Potorous gilbertii | reverse complement strand
GTCTATCTTTAGATTTCAGATGATCCTCACTGTGGAATTGAAAAAGAAAAATGGCATGATGGAAAAATATATAAACTATATAGTCTCAAAATAACCATAGAATATAGTCCTTCTTTCTCATAGTTAAGTAGAAGTGCTTGCTCATGTTCACCTGCCTATCTGATAGCATTCATTAGGCCTCCTCCATCTCTTGAACGTGAAAATATGCAAACAAGGAAAACTATATAATTGTACAAATTATTCAGTTTAATTGAAGAGACAAATGCTATACTGTTAAAGACAGCAAGGCGTAGAATGTCGTTATTAAGAGGAGGAACTATTTTCATTTGTGTCTCTCTGTAGGATGGCACATACAGTTTGATCTTGTTACTTGGAACCATTCAAAGGTAGTATGCTGCAGAAATCTATACTGAGCCACCAATCGAAAAGGCTCAGGCAGGGAAAACGTTTCCAAACTGACTGGATTAACATTCTAATTCAAAGGCCCTGTATACAGCAAATTGGTTCAAGTAAGGGGAAGTAGGATAGTAGTGGCAGGTAAAATGGCACGATGGATTGTACAGGTAAATGAGATGCAAAGTATCAGGTCACCTAAAATATGTTGGTTAGTTTAGCTAGTTTGTCCCTGCTCTGCCCTCTTTTTTAAAAAATATTTTTGTTTTGTTATTTTGTTATGAGGCATGGCTCACTTGACTGGAAAGGGATACATTCAAAATAAATGTGAAATAAAACAATATTCATTAAAAATTCACATAAAATAGCATGGGTTCAAGAACCTTAAATTTTGGGAAGGGCTCTTGGAAGGTAGATATTTTTAAATTTTTGTCATTCTATCCCTAGCATCTAGCATGATGTATAACTCATTGAAAACATCTAATACATATTAATTCATCATCCTTTACTACACACAACTCACAATCCCGTTAAGTAGTATTTCTTAACTATCTCTAGTTTTTGCTAGTTTACCATCATCTTTCTTGCTGGTTCCTTAAGGAGCACACATACTTTGTATGACCAAATCAAAGTGTGTCAATCCTCTACTCCATACCCATCCAGTTTGGGTTCAATAGTACTGCAGACAGTTTGTTGCAGCTGTAGCAGGCAAAGAGATTCTTGAGACTGTACAAGAAATAAGAAGTAACTACAGAAATCCAGTGGCATGTTGGCCCAGCACTAGAAGAAATTGCATCAAAAGTATGCCCAACTATAGGCTAAAGTGATCCCCCAGAGTGGATACATGAGGCTGTCCTACACTGACTAGGACTTTTTTTCCTTTCCAATATACTTTCTATTCATTCCCCTTACGTGTATCCTCCTCTGGACCAGAATTTGTTCTTGTTCTGGACCTGATCACTGTATTATCTTGGGCTCAGATAGCAGGAAGTTGTGGTAATAATTTGTTTGCTGTGCAGCTTGTCTAGGTGGTCTGGTGGAGGTGGATTGGTATATGGGTCAGGATAGCAAGCAAGAGAAGCTTTCTTGAGGCCAGAGAATTGGGAGGGCAGAGATTGGAAAAAAGGAGAGTCAAGTGGGTCCTGTTGAAAAAGGCTTGAGATCCCCTTTTGGCTTCTTATCTTTCCACCAAGATAGCAGATAAAAGGAGAAGCTGAAAAAGAAGCAGGCAGCCTGTCTGGAGCAGATCCTAGAGAACAAAAAGCAGGTGAAAGTACAATCCCCTTCTGCCGCCATCATCCAGGTTCAATACAGAAAGGGACATAAAAGCAGTTTCTCCAACTCTAATAAAGAGGAACGGTCAACAATTGTTTACTAAGAACATGCCGTATGCTAGACCATTGTACCTAGCGCTGGGGATACATTTTTTTTAAAGTAAAAGACAGTCCTTGCTAATAACAACAGCAAGATTATTGCTGTTGTTTGGTTGGTTTTGCCTTGTTAGAGACAATTTGACTTTAGGCTTTGAGGCCACATAACTCAACAAGAGCTGAAGAAGAAGAAACTCTTCCTTTTTTTGGAAGGACGGATTCCTTAAGTCATTTTTTCCAATATTCAAATTGCCAAAACCATCACTATCTAAGCACAGCTACTGCTTTCATTTAGTTATTTATTTTTGGTGGGGAGACCAGGTATACAAATAAGGTTCAAGGGAAAAATCTTCAAGGGAAAGCATGAATATTTTTCAAAGCATATACTTGGCTCATTGCCTTTTGAAAAGCCACAGACATTAAAAAAAAAAACAAATGAAAAATATAAATTAAAAATTTTATCCATCTGTGTTATCTATACACTAAAACTTAATTACTTATTTGTTGCCTTTTCAAAAAGATACCTGTTAGCCCCAGACACCGCTAAAAAGTATTTTAGGTATGCTCAAGAATTTTTCTTATTATAGTTAAATATATTTCCCTAGTCTTGGTCAGAAATATTACAGTGAGTTGCGAAGTAAACACTATTAAACAAAATCTGTACCAGAAATATTCTAAAATATGTGAAATTAGTCATTTTGTGCTATCCTTTAAGGAGACACATAAAATGATCTTGTCATCATTATAACTTTCATATTACAAACAAATCCTATTTTTGCCTATTGAAATTAACAAACATTTTAACAATGAAATATTCTGTAGTGATCTGGTCAATAACCTGAGCAAAATACAATTGCATTTAATAATACATTCCTTATCAAATTTTCCAGACAAATCACATGAACATTATCAATGGTCACAAATCAGGAAATGAATTAATATCTTCATGGTCAGCTTCATGAGAAGGACTAATGCTGTACATACATCATGACAGGCAGCTAGTAAGGGTCCCACCGTCTAAAAAAAATTAATTCCACCAGAACTTGAAACCTCAAAATGCAAACATTCCTTAAAGAGGGTCCAATCTTAACTCCCTTTTAATGAACAGATAGCATGTTAGGGGTAATTATGAACTTAGTAAATTTGATACAATGGGAAGAGCAATGAATTTGACTTCATATGATCAGATATAAATTCCAGTTGTGTTGCTAACTATCCAACATTAGAAAGTCATTTTGCTTTACTGGGTCTCAGTATACATTTTCTTTATTATTTTTGTATATGGGATTTTTTTTCCAAATAGTATTTTAATCTTTTCCAGTTACATCAGGAAAGTTTTTATCGTTCACTTTGACTTGTTTCAAATTTTTCTCCCTCTCCTCTTCTCTTTTGAAAAATTATAGGCATTTTGGTCTATACATGTGCTTTCATGTAAAAATATTTCCGTATTAGGATCAGTTGTGGGAAAAGAAAAAGATTAAGAGGAAAAGAAAACCATGAGAAAGAATATAGCAAAGGAAACAACATACTTCAATCTGCATTCAGAGTCCATCAATTCTGAATCTGAATGTGGAAAAATGTTTTCCTTGAGTGCTTTGTACTTGTCTTGGATCACTTTGTTGCTGAGTAGAGCTGAGTCATTCGTAGTTGTATTATGCAGTGTTGTTGATACTGTGTACAATGTTTTCCTGGTTCTGTTCATTTCACATTGTATCAGTTTGACCAAGGCTTTCCAGGATTTTCTAAAATCTGTTCATCATTTCTTATTGCACAACAGAATTCCATTACATTCATATACCACAGCTAGTTCATCCATTCCTTAATTGATGGGCATCCCTTCAATTTTTTATACTTTGCCATCACAAAAAAAGCTGTTACAAGTATTTTTACACACATAGGTCCTTTTCCCTTTGTTGTAGTTTCTTTGAGATACAGACCTAGTACTGACATTTCTTGTTCAAAAAGTATAAACAATTTGGTTGTCCTTTGGGCAGGATTCCAAATTGATCTCCAGAATTGAATGGATCAGTTCACAACTTCATCAACAATGCATTAGTATCCCAATTTTCTCACAACTTTTTCAGCATTTATAATTTTCCTTTTCTGTCCTTCCCCTGCAGCTTATCTGAATCTCAGCCCTCAGTGCTAGCTTGGCTGAACTAGAGGTGAGGTGGTTGTGAAGACAAAACTCTATTACTCAAATTCTGGGCACAAAAATTTCTTCTTGCTCCCAGACCAGTTTACACACTTGATTGTACCACCTTGGAGGAACTGAGATTTTACAGACCCCTCAAAGTATACCCTACTCTTGACAAAGGACCCAAAAGACAAGGAACTAGTTGGGAAAATACCCAAAAAAAGGGGAAAAAATAAGACTATAGAAGGCTACTTTCTTGGTTAACAGATACCTCCTCCCATCCTTTCTGATGAGGAAGAACAATGCTTACCAGCAGGGAAAGACATAGAAGTCAAGGCTTCTGTATCCCAAACATCCAAAATAAATATTTGATGGTCCTAGGCCATGGAAGAGCTCAGAAATGATTTTGAAACTCAAGTAAGAGAGCTGGAGGAAAAACTGGGAAGAGAAATGAGAGAGATGCAAGAAACTCATGAAAAGCAAGTCAACAACTGGCTAAAGGAGACCCCAAAAAATGTTGAAGAAAATAACATTTTTAAAAATAGGCTAACTCAATTGGCAAAAGAGGTTCAAAAAGCCAATGAAGAGAATGCTTTAAAAAGCAGAATTAGTGAAATGGAAAAGGAGGTTCAAAAGCTCACTGAAGAAAATATTTCTTTAAAAATGAGAATGGAACAGATTGAGGCTAATGACTTTATGAGAAACAAAGAAATCCACAAAACAGAACCAAAAGAATGAATAAATGGAAGATAATGTGAAATATCTCATGGGAAAAACAACTGACTTGGAAAATAGATCCAGGAAAGACAATTTAAAAATTATGGGACTACCTGAAAGCCATGATCAAAAAAAGAGCCTAGACATCATCTTTCATGAAATGATCAAGGAAAACTGTCCTGATATTCTAGAACCAGGGTGCAAAATAAATTATTGAAAGAATCCACAGATCACCTCCTGAAAGAAATTCTAAAAGAGAAACTCCTAGGAACATTGCAGCCAAATTCCAGAGTTCCCAGACCAAGGAGAAAATATTGCAAGCAATCAGAAAGAAAAAAAATCAAGTATTGTGGAAATACTATCAGGATAACACCAGATCTAGCAGCTTCTACATTAAGGGATCGAAGGGCATGGAATATGATATTCCAGAAGTCAAAGGAACTAGGACTAAAACCAAGAATCATCTACCCAGCAAAATTGAATATAATACTTCAGGGGTAAAAATGGTCTTTCAATGAAATAGAGGACTTTCAAACATTCCTGATAAAAAGACCAGAGATGAAAAGAAAATCTGACTTTCAAACACAAGAATCAAGAGAAGTATGAGAAGGTAAACAGGAAAGAGAAATCATAAGGGACTTACTAAAGTTGAAGTGTTTACATTCCTACATGGAATGACAATATTTGTAACTCTTGAAACTTTTTTCAGTATCTAGGTAGTGGGTTGGATTACACACACACACACACACACACACACACACACACACCACAGGGTGAATTGAATAGGATGGGTTTATATCTTAAAAAAGTGAAATTAAGGGGTGAGAGAGGAATATATTGAGACAAGAAAGGGAGAAATGGAATGGGACAAATTATCTCTCATACAAGAGGCAAGTAAAAGACTTTTTAGTGGAGGGAAAAAGAGAGGAGATGAGAGAAAAAAATGTGAAGTTTACTTTCGTCACATTCGACTCATGGAATAAAAAACACACTCATTTTAGTATGAAAACCTGCCTTATAATACAGGAAAGTGGGGGAGAAGGGGATAAGCAGGGTGGGGGCATGATGGAAGGGAGGGCAATGGGAGGCGGGAGCAATTAAAATTCAACACTCTTGGAGAGGCCCAAGGTCAAAAGAGGGTATAGAAGAAATGGGGGGCAGGATAGGATGAAGGGATATATAGTTAGTCTTACACAACACGACTATTTTGGAAGTCATTTGCAAAACTACACAGATATTGCCTATATTGAATCACTTGGCTTCCCAATGGGGATGGGTGGAAAGGGAGGGAGGAAGAGAAATTGGAACTCAAAGTTTTAGGAACAACTGTTGAGTATTGTTCTTACATACAACTAAGGAACAAGAAATACAAGTAATGGGGTATAGAAAGTTATCTGTCCCTGGATTAAAGAAAAGAGGAGGATAAGGGAATGGGTGGATGTTAGAAGGGAAGCTAGATTGGTGATAGGGGTAAGTAGAATGCTTGGGGCTTTGGGTTGGGGGGAGGGGGGAAATGGGGAGAAAATTTGGAACAAAATTTTGTGGGAATGAATATTGAAAACTTAAATAAATAAATTTTAAAAAAATAAAAAATAAAAATAAATAAAAAAATAAAAGTGAGTTAGAAGACTTCTTCACATGTCTGTAGATATCTTTTATTTCCTTGTCTGAAAACTTCCTGTTTATATTGTCCATTGACCATTTATAATTTAGGGAATGACTTGTATTCTTGTAAATTTTACTTAATTATCTATGTATGTGAGAAATGAAGTTTTTTTCAGAGAGGCTTTAAAGATTGTTTCAAATCTTTCTGCTTTCCTTTTAATCTTGGTTACATTGGTTTTGTGCGTTGAAAAGTTTTTTAATTTAACATAATCAAAATTATCTATTTCACATTTTTAATGGTCTCTATCTTTTGTTTAGTCATGAATTTTTCCTCAACCCACAGATCTGACAGGTAGACACCTTGTTCATTAAATTTGCTCATGATGTCACTATTAATATTTAAGTCATGCTGAAGGTCTGTGATATCTGACTTTTCTAATATTCTATTTACCTTCATAGTTTATTTATTGGTTATTGTTTGGTTGGATTCATTGACTTCTGAAAGGAGGTAGTTTGGGTCCCCTTCTAGTATAGTTTAGCTATCTATTCCTTCATGTAACTCACTTAACTTCTCCTCTATGATTTTGATGCTTTACCATTTGATATGAATATCTATTTGGTACTGATATTATTTCATTATCTATGGTACATTTTTAGCAAGATGTACTTTCCTTCATTATCTCTTTTAATTAGATCTATTTTTGTTTTTAATTTGTCTGAGATCAGGATTGCTACCCCTGACTTATTTTTTTTTAAACTTCCAATACCCTACCTTTATTCTGTGTTTGTCTCTTTGCTTCAACTATGCTTCTTGTAAACAATATTTTGTAGGAATCTGGTTTTTGATCCACTCTGCTATGTGCGTCTGTTTTACAGGAGAGTTCAATCTATTCACATTTCAGTTTTGATTACTACCTGCATATTTCCCTCCATTCTATTCTTCCTCTCTCTCCTTTTACCCTTTTCTTCTTCACTATTGTTTTGCTTCTGCCTACCACCTCCCCTGATCTATGCTTTCTTCTGTCATTCCTCACTCCCACTCCCCACTTTTACTTGATCTCCTCCCCTCCTTCTTCCCTTTTAGGTAAGATAGGTTTCTATATTCAACTGGCTGTGTATGATTCCCACTTTGAACCTATATTGAGGAGAATAAATTTAAAGCAATGCTCATCACCCACCCTCCCATTTTCCCCTCCACTTTGTGGATCTTCATGTCAAATAATTTATCCCATTCTATCACTTCCTTCCTTCTTTCTACACCCACTCATCTCTTATTTTTATGTCATTTCCTCAAATTCACCTTATACCTCTACCCTCTGTCGATGTATATTGCTTTTAGCTGTAGTGATGCAATTTTAAAGAATTACAAATATCATCTTACCATGTAGGAATATAAATAGTTTAGTGGTATTGAATCTCTTTTGTTTTCTTTTTCTTTTTTCACTTGATGTTTCTCTTGGGTCTTGATATTGGAGGTCAAATTTTTGGTTTAGTTCTGCTTTCCTGCATAGGAAAACTTGAAATCTTCTATTTCATTGAATGAGAATTTTTTTCCCTTGTTGTATTATGATTAACTTTGCTGAGTAGGTGATTCTTTGTTGCAGTCTTAGCTCCTTTGCCTTTCAAAATATTATGTTCCATTCCTTCAGATCCTTTAATGTCATGGCTGCCAAAATCTTGTGTAATCCTGATTATGACTCTTTGGTATTTGAATTGTTTCTTTCTGGCCACTTGTAGTATGTTTTTCCTTGACCTGGAACTTGACTTCAATATTCTTATGAGTTTTTATTTTGGGATCTTCTTCCAGAGGTGATCTGTAGATTCTTTCAATGATTATTTTGCTATCTGGTTCCAGGATATCAGTGCAAATGGGTAATTCAATGATTCTCTTCTTGTTTCCTCTGGTTTTATTTTCCAGGTCAGCTAGTTTTCTCATGAGATATTTTGCATTTTATTCTATTTCTTGATTCTTTTGAATTTGTTTGAATGATTTTTGATGTCTCATTGAGTCAGCTTCCACTTTCACAATTCTAACTTTTAAGGTCTTGTTTTCCTCAATTATCTTTTATTTTCTTTTCCATTTGGTCAACTGTACTCTTTAAAAAATTGTTTTTTCGGTAGATTTTTGTATCCTTTTCCATTTGGTCAATTTTACCCTTTTTCAAAACAGTTTTCCAATCTATTGACTCTTTTTTCATAAACCTCTTATATTACTCTCATTTCTTTTCCCATTTTTTTCTATATCTCTTAGATAATTTTTAAGTTATTTTTTGAGTTCTTTCTGGGCTTGATACCACTTTCCATTTTTCTTCAAGTTTTTGCCTGTTGGTGTTTTGACATTGTTATCTTCTTCTGGGTTTGTATTCTGACTTGATGTGCCCTATCACCATACTAAATTTTTATGGTCAGATTTTTTTTCTATTTTTTCTCATCTTTTTTTTTTAATTTTTACTTTTCCTTTGAATTTGAACTCTGCACCTGAGATGGAAGGGGTACTGCTGCAGGCTTCTTGTGCCAGGGGCTATAAGCCCTAACTGCTTACGTGGTGCTACACTGATATTGCCATGATGTCCCCAGTGGACCCTTATGTCTGGTGCTGTGCTAAGGGGGTTAGCTGGGGAGTGGTTGACACTGCTGGAGGCTTCAGGGATCTGTTAGCTTATCTGAGGCTGAGCTGGTGTCCTACTGGTTGTGTGTGATGTGTTCTAAGACCCAGTGGAATCTTTTTGACTTTGCTCAGGGCTATGATGAAGAAAGTGGCAGTCCAGTCCCTAGGAGATGCCCATTTTCCTGGGACTGTGTCCTTTAGTTTTCTTGTCTGTGAAATATAAGGATTGTATTGGATGAAGATCTCTCCCAACTCTCAGTTTATTGTCTTATGATTCTCTATCCCACAATTCTCTAATCTAATCCCACAAGAGTTTTTGCTTTATTAAAGGAAAAATAAAGAAGAAAACAAAGTAACAGAACATATAGGAAAGCATCACAGACAAATTTCACCTACTTCACAACTTACTTTAGACCAATATTACTTAACACAATTTTTTCAATCTGCTCATTTATTTGAAATAGATTAGATATTATGCTAGTAGCATAGAACAAAATTCATATCCAAAAATTCCTGAAGGCCCAATATCAAAATATCTTGACACTCTTGGTGTTGTATATAACTAAAGTAAAGTTGTGATCATTGAAACAGGCATTTAGGATGGAATGAAGAGTGCTTCAGGTCATTTTGAAAATTAAGAAAATTGAGTAGTTCTTTTTGGTGTATTTTATCACCCAAGCAATATTCGCATCACTGAGGATAGCTATGAATATGCTGGCACAGTTCTCAATTGCAAAGTATAAAAGACTTTCCATACAGAAGGCAGAAGAAAACATTTATTCAGACAACAGAAAGTCATATCCCAGCCAGAAAGCCAAATCTGTCATAGTAGACAAGAATTTGATGCACATTAGTACGGCTGGGGACAAAGGCATTTCCAAGTCTTCCCCACTCCCCCGCCTGGACTTTCCCACAAGCAAACACTCATGAGACTTGCTATATCTCCTGGCCTGTATCCTCTCTCCTCCACCCTAACCACTCTCATTAACTTCCTCCCAGTTTTTCTCCATTCTTTCTGTTCCACTCATTCAGCAAGCTTCTCCCACCACATGTGATTTAGGCTTCCAGGTGATTTAAGCAGGTCATATGAGCTTTTTAATGAATGGGAAAGATCTTTCCATTTAAATTACTATTACACAAATTACTATTACAAAATCAATATGGGCTTGTAATCAAGCCTTCTTGCTCACTTGCCATAGAAAATAATTAGCTTTGACAGAATTTCCTAAGTACCTTGTCATGCAATTTAAATCCTTTTCTCTCCCTCTCCCCTTATTTTTAGTCTGGACATGTGAATTAATTAGTGCAGAAGACTCCCCTTTCCCAATCTGAAAACTCAACAAAACATTGAGATTAGTAGCTTATATCCTAGTGGACCCTTAGATGTGAAGCCCTTCGCTTATGCCTCCCAATAATCGCTTTGTGTCAACGGCAGAATTTGAAACCAAGTCTTCTTTATACAAGGACTAGACCTTAAAATTCACCAAAGGCCTTTTTAAGTTCCTTCTATGCACTGCTTTTATTGTAGAAAATTTCTGATTGTACTAGATTGTACTACTACTGACAAGATATTGTTAACAAATTTGTTTTTGGAAAAATAGTGTGGCCTCCTCCCTAAAAGGCTTACACTTTATAACTTGAGTTGTTTATTTGTTTTATGTTTGAATGCCTTGAATTGCTCAGGCAACTTTTGTTCAATCTCGATTTCACACTCAGGTCAGGATATGAACTAATGCTCTTAATTCTTTGACAAAATGGAGAAACTCCTTTATAATAAGTTTCTTGAATCTTTTTTAGATATCAAAACCCATAAGCTGCTAAACTTAAATATTAAAGCTAATGTCTATAAACTTTATTAATAAAATAGCTAGTATTTATATAACCCTTTTTAAGTATTGTCTAATTTTATAATCGCACCAATATTAGGAGGAAAGTGCTATCACTTTCATATGAAAAAACTGAAGAAGACAAGATTAAGTTTTCTACTTACTGTCATGTTGTGCCTGAACTGGTAAACTTTGATATATTTTATTTCAAATCCAACACTAAAATAAGGTTAAAAATAATAATATATTTTTTACAAGATTTCAGGTCTTGATTTTTCAAAAATGTAACTTAAGTTCTTAGTGCTTTTTCTCAGTACCTCATTGATTTTATTTCTAAGTCAGGACAGGTAATATGACAGTTAAAACTTTCCAGTTTTTAAAATAACATTTCTTTATTCTATAAGAGTTAAACAGCTTTCCATGAGATATTTCCCTTCACACTATTGTTCTATTTCTTCTCTAGTTTCTCTCCAATCTTCTCTCTCCTTAGTTCCTGAACTAGGTGGTACAGTAAATATCATGCTGACCTGGAATTGGGAAGAACTAAGTTGAAATCCAACCTCAGAACATTACTAGTCATGTGACCTTAGGAAAGCGTATAATTTCGATCTGTTTCAGTTTCCTCAAAGGTAGAATGCGAATTATAATGGAGCTTCTATATCAAGGTTATTGGGAAGGTCAAATAAAATGATATTTGTAAAACACTTAATTCCTGCCAAATAGTCGACAATTAAAAAATGCTGTTTCCCTTACCTTCAACATTACCAGCACAACTGGCAGTATCTCAGCATTTCATACGAATCTTAAAGATGGAGTGAGAATATCTATTGTCTGTAATGGTGTGTTTTTAAATAGGAGTGTGTGTGTATGTGTATATGCTTATGTAGTGTGTGTATACATTCATAATAGACACATGCACACACATACACATAAGCTTTCACTTAGACTCTTTGGTTTTTCATTCTTTTTCCTCAGCCCTGCATATATACGCTACCCATGTCATTTTCTTTATTTTTCTATTCTCACTCTGCATTGCATCCCTTGGAAATTTCATTCAATTTCCAACTTTCTACAAAACGATTTTATTTAGATGAATCCCAGATTAGATCTCAGTAATAATTTTTCTCAGAAGCTTCAAGCTCCACCTCCAGTGATCTCTAGGATACTGCCACCTTCATGTCAAAATTACATCTCACACTCTCTATATCTCAACCTAAACTGAGTGTTTAAAAATAGTTTCCCTTATAATTGGGGGGGGGGGCGGAGAGTCAAGATGGCAGAGTGGAAAGACTCACATATGCTATCTCCAAACCCACAGCCCATAATTATCTATGAAAAGAACTCCCAACAAATTCTGGAACAGTAGAAGCTGCACAACAACAGGGTGAAGGAGATTTCCATTCCAGAGAGCCCTGAAAAACCGATCACAAAGGTCCTTAATGTGCCAGATGGGAGCAGAGACCAGCCCTGCCCAGCCCCGGCCATGCGGCACAGAGAGGAGCAAGCAGATCCGAGCAGGCTTCAGGGACGAAATATCCAGGGGCCATGAAGGTCTCTCCACCCAGAGATGCACAGGTCACTGAGAAAGAACTCTGGATGGGCTGAGAGGGGAGAGGGGTGTCTCCATAACTCGGGCCCCCTCAGGAGGCAGTGGCAGAGGCAGAGGGTGGCCAGAGGCTC
>JAQQSK010011276.1:0-12338 GCA_028658325.1 Potorous gilbertii | reverse complement strand
GTAGAAATCCCTTCCTAGGGTACCTTCCAATGCAAAATTCAGTTACATTTTTTAGTTTAGTTTTTTCCCCTGCATCACCAAGTTTTCCAAGACTGGATGGTGTTTAAACGACATGATTTTAAACTACATGGTGTCTGTATAGATAATTAGATCTTAATGCTGGGGAAACTCCATTTTCAAGCAGTAAGTAGAACTGACATTAACCAGATGTTCACATCCTTGCCTAACTAGCCCCTCATGGTTTTCCACAACCTGAGTTTTCCCTTAATTAGTCCCTAGAAATATTCATAAAGTCATTTTATATCAGGCCCAGAATGAGTGAATGATGGTTCTTCTTTCTTTCAGTCCCCTCAAATTCATATTTTTTTAAAAGTTTACTTTATTTATGAAAGAGAGGGCATATGAGAGCTGGCCTCAGAACCAGGAATATATAGGTTTAAAGACCTGCCTCTGACCCTGGTTGGGTGACTCTGAGTAAGTCTCTTCTAGGCCATTGTCTCTCAAACTATGGTCTGATGTCTCTCAGGCCCTTTCTAAGGATCAAAACTATTGTCATAGTGATTGCTGTGTTTGTGCCCAATGCACTCTTTGTGACCCCATTTGGGGTTTTCTTAACAAAGATACTAGTTTGCCATTTTCTTCTCCAGTTCATTTTACAGATGAGAAAATTGTGGTAAACAAGGTTAAGTGACTTGCCCAGGATCACACATCTTGTAAGAGTTTGAGGCTGAATTTGTACTTAGGAAGAGCAGTCTTCCTAACTCCAGGTTCAGCACTCTGTCCTCTGTACCACCTACCTGCCCCCTTCAAAATGATACTAATGTATTAACTTCTAACATGATAAATATCAATAGATATAATCCACATAAATTTCTCAATAGTTTTTAAGATTGTAAAGGGATCTCTGGGAGGGAAAGGAATATATGGGATGACTATGGTTATATAAGAAACAGGAAATATCAGTAAAAACTTCTTTTTTTTAAAGAATGAGACCAAAAAATTAAGGAACCACTGCTCTAGGCAGCTTTGTAAGAATAAAGGATACAAAAAGCATCTACCTCTATTGGTAAAGAAAATTTTCTCATTTGGGAATTCCCAATCTAAATTAAATCACAGGTCCACTGCCTATTTATAGAAAAGATTGTTTGTAAGTTTAAGTCAATCAAGATGCTAATTTAAAGTGATATCTTGCACATATATTAGGGAGGCAACTTCCCCTGGACCTGGAGGTGAGCTCTGACTCAGTGAGAAATACACTGGCTTCTTGAAATGTGCATGTGCATCCAGAGAAAGCCAGAATGCATGTCCACCTCCAAGGGACACAAAAATGATTCTGTTAGAGTATAAAGTTTCTTTTTCTAATTTCTCCCTCCTTCCCTTTCTTTGTGTTCCCAGTGCTTAGCACAATAAGTTCCTGCACATAGTAAGCACTTAATTAATACCTATTGAATTAATAGAAATATTAATTGCTCATGGGTAGGCTGAGCCAATATAATAAACACAAAAATTTTATTTAAAGTAATTTACTTACTCAGTGCCTTGCCCATCAGGCTACTAAAAATGGTATAGAGCTAGAAAAAACAATAACAAAATTCATCTGGGAAAACCAAAGGTCAAGAATATCCGGGGAATCAATGGAAAAAAATCAATGGAAGGTAGCTTCGCAGTACCAGATTTCAGACTATATTACAAAGTGGTTATCATCAAAACAATCTGGTACTGGCTAAGAAATAAAGCAGTAGATCAGATTAAGTACACAATACACAGTAATAAATGACCACAGTAATCTAGTGTTTGACAAACCCAAAGATCCAAATTTTGGGACAAAAAATCAGTATTTGACAAAAATTGCTGGAAAACAGTTTGGCAGAAACTAGGTAAAGAGCAAAACCTCACATGGTATATTACACCAAGTTAAAATCAAAATGGGTAATGATTTAAACATAAAGTGTGGTATCATAAGCAAATTAGGGGAGCATGGAATATTTTACCTTTCAGATATCTGGATAAAAGAACAATGTATAACTAAACAAGAGATGGAAAGCAATAGGGTATACAAAATGGATAATTTTGATCACATCAAATTAAAAAGATTTTGCACAAACAAAACCAATGCAGACAAGATTAGAAAGAAAGCAGGAAACCAGGAGAAAATTTACAGCAAATTTCTCTGATAAAGGCCTCATTTCTCATGTGTATATATATATATATATATATATATATATATATATATATATATATATATATATATAGAGAGAGAGAGAGAGAGAGAGAGAGAGAGAGAGAGAGAGAACTAGGTCAAATTTATAAGAATACGAGTCATTCCCCAATTGATAGATGATCAAAGGATATGAACAGGCAATCTTCAGGTGAAGGAATCGAAGCTCTCTATAGTTACATGAAAAAAAATGCTTTATATCACTGTTGATTAGAGAAAGTTAAATTAAAACAACTCTGAGATACCACCTCATACCTGTCAGATTGACTATATGACAGAAAAGGAGGGGAAATGGAAAAATTGGGACACAAATGCACTGTTGGTGGAGTTGTGAAGTGATCCCACCATTCTGGAGAGCAATTTGGAGCTATGCCCAAAGAGCTACAAAACTGTGTATACCCTTTGACTCAGTAATACCACTACTATATCCGTACCCCAAGGAGGTCAAAGAAAAAGTATGTGTATAAAAATATTTATAGCAGCTCTTTTGGGGTGGCCAAGAACTGGAAATTGAGGGGATGCCCATCAATTGGGGAATGGCTGAACAAGTTGTGGTATATGATTCTGATGGAATACTGTTGTGCTGTAAGAAATGATGAAAAGGATGCTCTCAGAAAAAAGACTTTTTATGAACTGATGCAAAGTGAAGTGAGCAGAACTAGGAGAACATTGTACACAGTAATAGAAATATTGTACAATAATCAACTGTGCATGACTTGGGTATTCTCTGCAATACAATGATCTAAGGTAATTCTGACGGACTTATGATGAAGAATGCTCTGCAACTCCAGAGAAAGAACTGATGGAGTATGAATGCTGATTGAAGCATACTATTTTACTTTTCATTTTTATTCTTGGGTTCCATCCCTTCATTTTACAGATAAGGAAACTGAGGGTTGGGGAGTTGCCCAAGGTCATGCCCAAGTAGTCATCATCAGAGGTAGAATTAGAACCCAGGTCCTCTGACTCCCTGGACATACTATTTCCTTAGAGGACACAGAATCATAGTGTTACAAAGAGAAAATGGGATCATAGATCTAGACCCAGAAGGGACCTCAGGGGACCCCTAATTTAACTGTCCCATTTTAAAGATATGGAAACAGTCTCAGATAACTGAAGTGGCTTGCTTGAAGGCATACAGGTAGTAAAAAGTGGAAAAGGGATTTTACCTGATAGTCCTCTGCCTACAAAATCAGCATTTTTTAATACTGAACTGTTATCTAATGGAATCCTCCAATTTTATAAATGGATCAACTGAGAGGCAGTGGTGAAGTAACTTGTTCAAGACAATAAGGGAATAAGAGCTGGAGTCCAATCCCACTGCCCCATATCTAGTGCAGTTTCTACTTTTCTATAATTTTTACTTTTTTAGAATCAATTTCAGAGGATAATCAGTATGTTAGTAAATACTTTCTGTCAACAGGCATTTATTTTTTCACTTAATTTTTATTTTTATTTTATTTTTTCTCATTTATCTGTAAATAAACAATTTTAAAATCTGTGGTTTTTTAATGTTGAGTTCCATAAACTTTCCCTCTCTTCTTCCTTCCCCTCCTTAAGAAGGCAAGCAGTTTTATATAATTATAGATGTGCAGTGCTGTAAAACATTCCTTTATTAGCCATGTTGCAAAAGAAAATGCACACCAAAAAAAAAAAAAAACCAACCCAAGAATAATATATATGCTCTGGTAATCGCAATATTGTTTCCCTTGATTTCTTGTAACTTAGAGGTGAATTAAATGACTAAAATGTTTATTTCAGTCAAGTCAGCCAATAAACATTTAAGTGACTAGTATATTTCAGGCACTGTGCTAAGCCATGAGGATACAAAAAAAAGCAAAAGATAGCCCCTGCCCTCATGGGTATGTTAGGGTGTGATGGAGAAGTCCAGAGGAGAACATATGTGTATATACACATAAATACATACATGTATGAACATGTGCATATATACACAATCCATGTATACATATACACATATAAATAAAATTCTATATAAATGTATATTATATAAAATAAATTTCATATATTTTTATTTAAATATATAAATTATATTTATATAAATATATAAATTTTAACACATGAATTGTTTTATACAAATACACAAATTTTAGTGCATAAATTGTTTATAGATTTTGATACATAAATTATCTATGTCTACATTTAACATTATATATTTGATATATAAATATGACATGTACATATATGTATATGAATATGTACATATACATATACGCATCACCAGTATTTGTGAAAAGGTCTCTATCAGAGAGCTAATCTGCCCCTCTCCACCTTCCCTCTTTCCCTCAAAAAAACCCCAAAAAACTAAAAGAAAACCAACCAGGAATGGTAAGCCACTAGTCCTGTAGTAACATCAGGGCTAACCCCAGGGTAGCCCTGTAGGAGATCTCTAGTAAGCAAATGGCTAATTTTTTTCCTGCGAGAATATCTGAAATATCAATTCAAATGACAATTTGCTTTCTGTTCATTACTTCACAGAGTGCCTAATTTATGACTAAATTAAAAGTCTTGCTCTTCTCTAAGATGCTTTCTCATCTTCAGTTTTAGAATTCACGAATGTCATAGCTCAAGGGAACCCAAAATGAATGCTTTTTTTTTTCGCTTTAAAATTTCTTTTCTGCCCACTTATGAGAAAAAAAAAGCTTTGCCCTCAGCTTAGACAAGCATGCCACTGAGTTCTTACAAAGCAATCTGGAGACATCAAAAGAAGTTTTTTTCCTCGAAAGTGTGCCGAGGTAAGCCAGCCACCTGTCTGTGCTGGCAATCATTGCAGCTGACCTGACCTCCACACACTACCCATCCTTAAATCTCCCAAGGATCATCTGGGCTCAGTGTATACAACTATGGTTCCAGTCAGAGGAACTAGATTCGAATCTCATTCTGACATTCATTATGTGTATGACCAAGGGCAAGTCACACTCCCTGAGCCTCAGTTTCCCCCTCTGTTAAATGAGAGGGTTGAACTACACCAAATGGATTCAGAATCCATTTGGATTCTGAATGTCCTTTTAGCCTAGTTCTATAGTTCTTAATTTTAATTATCCTTAATAATCCTTAAATAAAAATCCTAATGTTTATTCATATGTGTGTGTATATATAAAATTTTGCCTTCACAATAACCCTGGAAAATAAATAACATTATTGTCTCCTTTTTATTGATGAGGAAACTGAGGCAGGCAGAAATTAAGTGCCATACCCAAGGTTATAAAGATAGACAATATCTGAAGCTGGATTTGAACTTAGGTCTTCCTGACTTTAATTCACTTTATTGACTCAGTGCATCTAAATATTGGCAGCCCTGGGAGAGATGTTCCCATTTTTCAGAGTCTTCTCTGTGCAGGGGTGTGCTAGTAATTGTTTAACCAATTCACACGCACACAAAAAAAGTATGTAGGACACGCTTTTAAAGTCTAGATAATCAACAAAAAAAAAAGAAATCAAAACCTGATTTTGCCAGTTCATAAGGTCTAAGTGCTCACAGTGAAAATTTAACCATTGGCTTTTGCAAATAGGTGTGAGCTCAATCCCATATATGCCTTTCTCCACGGACAAGTAACACAGCAAGGACTTTCAAACTCAACCCACCACCATAACAGATTATGTTGGGGAGATGCAATACAGCGACTTGCAGGGGCTATCTGAAGGTTGGTTGCAGAATCCGGTCACTCCCATAATATCTTCTTTATTCGCATGTGATAATTGATAAGTTATAATGTGCCCCTACAGTATAGCTCTTCAGAATATCCACCTTGAATCACCAGCGACCTTGGTGGCTGTTCAATGACTGGGCCTCAAAAATAAACAATAATCCCAACAAAAGAGGCAATAACGATTTAGAATATTATATAGCATCTATTACGTGCCAGAGGAGTTCAACGACTGGTCCCCAAAATTGATAGTAGTATTAATGAATTAATATTATTAATAATTAAATATATGAATTATATATTATATTTTATATATAATTAATTATCATTACTACATAATAATATAATCATGCCTCTCATGTGCCAGGCCCTGTGCTAAGCGATTTACAAATATTACCTCATTTGATACTCACGGCAGCCCTGGAAGGTAGGTGCTATTACCGCCATTTGCCAAATAAGGGGTTAGGAGCAAACGGAGGTTAAGTGACTTGTCCGCTGTCATACAGCTAGTAAGTATCCGAAGCTCTATTTGAACTCAGATCTGCTTTATTCACTACGCTACCTACCCGCCTATTAATACTAATATGTCATCAATAAGTGGGGCATTATTAATCCATTAATAAGTTGATGCCCGTCTGGTAGGAAGTGTCCAGTTGGAGCGCCCCAGGGACCTATCCATGGCCCAATATTCCTTCATATTTTTCATCAGTGACCAAGATGATATCATAGATAGCACTCTTATCAATGCTGCAAATGCCATGAAGCATAGAGTGAAAGGGAAACACGTCAGACATCAGTCAGGATCCAAAGGGAGTTCAACAGGTTAGAGCATCCAAATGGGGACAAAAAAAATCTAACGCTTTCTTGGGCTGTATAAAGGGTCCAGAGTGGGTTAAACAAAGGTGGGGATCTTTCTGCTGTCTCCATCTAGGGCTCATGTGCCCAGTTCCTGATGTTCCATTTTGGGAAGGACTTGGAGTAGGCTCAGAGAATGATGACCAGGAATGGTGATGATGCCATATGACAAATGACTATAGAAACCAGGGGTATCAAGCCTGTAGGAGGAAAAGACTTGGAGGAAAGTGCCCATATCTGAATGGTTATCATATAAAGGAGAATCAGATTTGGTTCAAGAGAGAAAGAAAAAAAATAGGTGCAATGGGTGGGAGGGACAAAGAGATAAATCTCTTTTGGGTTGGAGGCAAATTAAATGAACTGTCCAAAAGCAAAATGGGTTATTGCCAGAGATGGTGGGTTTCCCATCATTGAGAATTTCAAGGATACCTTCAATGAATACTTTATGAGAGACATTGTAAAAGGCCTTCCTGCCCATGGCCCTTTCAGCTCTGAGATTCTGTAATTTCCTACCAAATACAGAACTGAATCACAATGTGAAAATGAAAAATTTGGAGCCATAAGTCACATGAGAAACCTAAGGAATCATTTCATTCAGACAATTAAGGAGAGGCTGGTAAAGGGGGAAGCATGTCTTGACTCCCGTGTAGATACTACCAGGAGGATGCTTCCTCTGGCTTAAATATTACAGCATTCAAGGCTGAGGATGAAAAAAATCATGAGACCTAAAGAAAAGGGAAATTTGGGAAGACTTATACAGAGTCTTAGGTCACAGGATCTTAGAATTCAGAACTGGAAGGGACCTCAGAGGTTTTCTGATCTAATTCTCTTTCTCTTTTTCTCTCTACAAATGAGTAATTTACGGCTCAGAGACATTAACTTTCCCCAACTAACACATCAAGTGGTCGGATCTTGAACCCGGGTATTCTGTCTCTAAATCCACAGCTTTTTCCACTGTACAATGCAATGGCAATTCCAGAACCTTGTGGACCACAGATAAAATGCCTAATAAAATATATCTATAAAGCAGTGTTCTCTGGACCCAAGCAGATCTACTAAGGGGTCAGGAAAGATTCAGAGAGAAGAGGAGCCTGGGATTGTCCTTGTGCATAGTGGCCCCTTTCCTTCCTGAGCCTTTCTTTAAAAAGATTTTTTTAAGTGATTAAATAATTAATTGTAACAATAATTGATTAAATGATGATTTAAAAACCACGGATAACCAGTTCCCCTGTGGCCAAGAAGCTGCTTGGGTGGCATTTGTGAGGTCTCGTTGGAGCAGGACATGCCAGGCTTCTTTCTCCTGTTCTGACTTGTTCCCACTGCTGCGCATTTGCACAGTCACCATGTGTCCCATCCCCAAAATACACTCCCTCCTTACGTTTACTTCTCCGAGCTTCCATTTTTCTTCAAAGCTCCCCTTAAGTGCTACCTTTTCCAGGAGGCCTTTCCTGATTCTTCCAGATGCTAGCACTTTCTCTCCCACCCCACCCGCCAATTATCTTATATTCATATATTTGGCTTAAGCTTGAGTTTAAGGGAGACAAGATATATCTATATAAATATACTTAAAATATAGACATGTTAAATATATACATACAAGATAACTGGGGGTTAGGTAGGAGAGTGAAGATACTACTTGGTACATAACAAATCTAATAAGTGTTTAATGAATGATGTTGATTGATTGACCAACTCTTAACTCATTTTATAACTGAGGCACAGAGAGGACAAGTGACTTAACGATGGTCTTTTGATTAGTAAGTATCAGATGAGAGGGTTAGTTTAAACCCAGGTCTCTCCTGATTCCAAGTCTAGCACTGTCTATAATATTAAGTTCCCTCTCATGTAGCTTTAGTAAGCAAATTCCTCCTTGGAAGACAGTTTCCAAAGGCCAGCATGCAAACGTGGTAACCCACAGACCTCTGTCTGTGAGAGCTATGCCCCTTAGGGAATCTGCTGAGCCTGAGAGAAATCAATTAGCTTTATTTCCAAGACTCCCTGACTCCTGGAGGTCCTCCTGCCCTGGGACATCTGTCTGTGCCCTTTTCTAGGCTGCTTTGACAATGACCAAACCTGACAATTTGACAGTGAATAATGTGGCTGAGAGTTTGGATTAAGAAAGAAAAAGAAAACAGAAAACTAAAGAAATGAAGAAGACGAGAACCCAAGGTTGCTAAAACATACCTTCCAAAGTGCCTCCTTAAAGCCATCTGAGGATCATGCTTCCCATTAAAATATCAGTTGTGAAAGGAATTATGATTTTTACAATAACCAATGTGCTATATGTAATGAATATATGAATAGATTAGATTTTCAGAATTGCTTCTCATGAATTAGACTCATAATTTGAGAAAGATGGGCAAGGGCAGTAAAGAGTTGGCCTTCCACAGAGTATAAGAGAAAGATCAACTTTGGAGTCCAAAGAACTGGGACCCCAGTCACATGACCTTTCAGGGTCTCAACTTCTCTCTCTCAATAGACTATAAGCTACCTGAGAGCGGGGACTGTTTCTATTTTGTCTCTGACAGTCTACTCCTCCTCAGTCTACTAACATTTATCAAACTCCTACCATATGCCAGGCATTGTCCCACAGCGCCTCCAGCTTTGCAGGGCACACAGCAAATGCTATATAAATGTTAGCTATAATTAATATTACTATTAGGGGGAGAAGGAGAAGGATTTTAATAAATGCTTGTTGATCGGCTGAGCTACAAAATGCTGGAGGCAGCCTAATGACTCTGTCTCTGATTCTAAGTAAGGTACAATTTAATAGCAAATCACACGAAACTGGGTCAAACGAAGGAATATTCTTGCTTTTTTCTACCCTTACTTCCTTGTTTTTCCACTTTGTTTTTCATGATATCCTTAGCTCCTGTGCCCAACATTACTGTGATAATAACTCACATTTGGATCTGGCTCATTAAACACTTAATTGAATCTGAGATTTCATCTATGCGGGTACATCCTCCAAAAAGGCAGAGAGCAGCCCACCCACCCATCCTCTGCAACATTTATCCATGTCATTCAATACATCTTTTCATAGAGTTCCACTCAGCTCTCTTTGAGCTTCCTCTAGTCTAACTCTCTTTAACATTTTTTACAGCATAGGCATCTCTGGCAGCCTGGTAAAGCCTAGGGACCCCTACTCAGGATCACCTTTGTTGCCTACAGTCACAGTGGAGGGAAATGATAAATTTTAGTAGAAGGTTAGTGAAAATAAATATGTAATATTCTTCCCATCCAAGTTTACAGACCCCTTGAAATCTATCTGTGGAACCAAAGTTAAGAACCCCTATTCTAAATTTGTTAACATTACTAATGGAATAGTCAGGCTGTGCCTCAGTCATCCCTTGACCCTACAATTTTATACCAATATATCAAAAAGCATTTATCAAGCACTTACTATGTTCCAGGCACCATGCTAAGTACTTGAGGTCTATAAAGAAAGAATAAAAACAGCTCCTACCTTAAAGAAGCTTATATTCTAATGGAAGAGGCAATATAAAACATAAATTAGTAATAGAAGGCAGCCTTAGAGGAGAAGGCACTAACATCTGGGAGGACCAGGAAAGATTTCTTGAGGAAGGTGATGCTTGCGAGGTCCTTTATTTTTTCTTTTTAAGGGAAGTAATTGGGGTTAAGTGACTTGCCCAGGTTCACACAGTGAGTATCTGATGCCAGATTTGAACTCAGGTCTTCCCAACTATCCACTGTACCACCTAGTTGCCCCCTTAGTATCAGTCTTAAAAGATGTCAGGAATTCTAAGAGTCAGAGGCAAGAAAGGAGAGTATTCTAAGCATGGGGAACAGCTAGGGCACAGAGACAGATGTGTTTGAGCCATCTTATGTCTCTATGTCTTTTATATCACCTCTGGCATGGGATTCTTCAATGGTAATAGACCATAACCTATTTACATCCATCATACATCTTTCCATTCCCTTATGGGTGAAGAATTTTTAATTCTTAGGAGACTGTGCTCTTCTGTGACTGGCCAATTGTTCAATCTAGGATTTGCTAGGGGATAGATGGCCCAGAGAGCTATTACAAGAATACATGTCTTGGGTCAAGATTGCAAATGGATAATGAAATGAAGGAAGAGAATACATTAGGTATGTAGAAATGGAAAGTGACTTGATGCTCCTAGTGGCCCCAAGCATTGACTTGAAATAGAAGCTCATCTTTATAAGACCAATATTCTGATAGTGAAGCTACATGGCTATATAGCATGGAACCACGGAACTGTCATGGGTACAGTAAGAGCTGACATTTACAAAGAACTTGAAGGACATGTTTTCTTACATTATCTAATCCTAAGCCCAATCTAAATAATGCTTTCCCTAATTTACAGATGAAGAAACTATGCCTCAGATAGAGTAAGTGATTTACTCATAGTGATAGTCAGAAACTCGATTTGAACTCAATTCTTTCCAGATTCCAGGTAACAGTGGTTAACTCTCCTATAGGACTTTAAGTTTTATAAAATATTTTTAATATTTTATTTTTTCCCAATTGCATGTAAAAGCAATTTTTAAACATTTGTTATTTAAAAAGTATGTGTTCCAAATTTGCAAAATATTTTAAAACATTTAAATTAATTTGAAAAGTTTAATAAAATATTAGATTTAAAAATAAATAGCAATTTAAAAATATTTCATTTTATCCTCACAAGCAAGCTAGAAGGTAGGTGCTATTATTATTACCTGCATTTTACAGGTGAAGAAACTGAGGCTGAAAGATGAACTGGCTTAGCCAGAGTCACACAACCTCAGTAAAACAAGCGAGATGCCCCTGATTTCCATTCTGGCTTTATATTTATGACCTTATGAGACTCTGGTGACATTTACTGCCTTTTGCTGCTAAATCCAAATGAGAAAATACCTCCTCCCCTTCTACCAGAGACGTGCAACTCTCAACAAAAAACTCTCCACAGAAAATGACCCAGCAGGTTCCAGGGGAGTCAGAGAAAAAAAATAAAAAGAGTCCCTGCTCCAAAAGAACTTACGTTCTAATGGTGGAGATAATATAAACACAAAATTAGTACACACAAAAAGAAAGAAGCAGAAGATGCTAGGCTTGTTCCTGCTTGTATGTTACTTCCTCAGCACCTAGGACACAGAAGGTCACACTGAACCAATAGATTGCAGTATTTTCTCCCAAAGCAATGTTGTAGGACCATGGACAGATTTCAGGGAATCTGTGAACTTGAATGGGAAAAAAAAATGACATCTTCATTTTCACTAACCTTGGATTTCCTATGTATTTTATTTTATGCATTTATTTTATTGTATTTGTAACATTATTTCCTATTTATGCATTTTATTTTATTGCATTATCTTATGTATTTATGACATTATTCTGAGAAGGGGTCCATGACACAAAATGGTGAAGAATCCCTACTTATATAGCACCTTCTCATTCTACGACTGATTAGAGGACACTGGCGTGGATCTTTATCATAGCTATGACGATTTATTCTTCACTCTCCCCCTTTAACCTCTCTCAGATAACAATGTTCATCCTTTGTAGTCAAAGAAGACCACGCCATCAGAGAAATGATGACATGACTTGCACTTGACTTTGTTTTGAGTGAGGGAGGGCT
>JAQQSK010011275.1:0-12338 GCA_028658325.1 Potorous gilbertii | reverse complement strand
TGTCTTTGAAATTCTATTTCTCTGGTTGATTTTCAAGGTATGTGGAGGTAGGGGAAGTGTGGATGGAGTAAAACTAGAAAGAAATTGTATTCTCAGCCTGAAATCTTGGCTAGAGAAAATTAATTTCAATGCCTTTCTCCTCCCAGAGAAGGAAGTAGTCTACACAAACAACAGTAACTATATGGAAGGGTTACTGATTTTGTCCTACTACCCCCTTAGTAATAAACTTATTATATTTCCTATGCTCGCTGTCCAGTAAAGAAATTATGGTCCAGCACGTGCAGAAGTACAACCAAAAAACCTTAAAAGGATATTTTGCACATATGACAAAATTTCACACACTTAATATTATATAATGCATAGCACATAACATCACATGTTAAGAACTTCAAATACTTGTTACATAGGTTACATGCAATACATAATACATTGCACCACATGTCAATATTTCATACAGTTGCTAGAGACCATATGAAATGCATAATATATAGTCTCATATAATACAGCAGCATTCAGTAATCTGACATAGAGATCACTTAAAGAAACATAATGTACATATAAACACACATATATGAGTAATATATTAAGATACAATATATTTACATGTGTGTATGTTTATAAACATCTCAAAGATGCATATATATATATATATATATATATATTTATATATATATGCAACTTATACATGGGAGGACTAACCAATATGTTAGGTGAAAGAACTGAGATCTCAAAAGAAACCAAAGTGACTAGAACAGTGAACCAAATAGAAAATGGAAAATACTGATGAATGTAGTCCTAGTTTTTGGTTCAACCAATGAACAAGACAAGTTCAGGATTGAGGAAATATGGGAAGAGAGGAAGCAGTTCATTCCAAAAGGAAAAGGGATCTTTTCTGAATTGCAAGGTTATGAATTGGTCCTGTGATGTAATAGTCAAAAGAAAACTCATATAATTTTGCAGTTTTTAACCACTGATCCTAGTTCTGCTTTCTGTACCCAAGAAGAATATGAAGATGTATACGTATGTGTGCATGTGTGTGTGTATAATTTTTGTTGTTCATACATTTGCAATTGTGTCTGACTAGATGAAATCTTTTGTAAGTTTTCTTGGGAAAGACACTGCAGTGATTTGCCATTTCTTTCTTCATCTCATTTTATAGATAAGGAAACTGAAGCAAACAGGGTTAAATGACTGGGATCACACTTGAACTCAGTTCTTCTAGACTCTAGGCCCAGAGCTCTATCCACTGAGTCCCTTAGCTTTCCTAGATATTTAGTAGATGTATACACATATATTTATACATATATATGTATTACAGTACACATTGACATATGCACACAAAGGTATATATTTTAAATGAGTATATGTAATAATATATGAATTTATTATATGATATACTTGTATATTATATACCAGTATATATACATATGCAGTATTAAAATATTTTATATAAATTCTAACACACTAATATAATATGTGCATATATTAGTGTATTGTATTATATTGTAAAATATATCACACTAATATCTTATATATAATAATATACGCTAAAATGTGTTAAAATGTAATAAATTATTTACCAATGTATCTTACTAGATAATAAAATTTTATATTATACTGATAGAGAACATAAAATATTATATATAATTATATATTATAATAATTTAGTATATTAGCTTATTATACACTTAATACTAACATTATATGTGTTCGTCCTTTGTTGCCAAAGAAGACCATGCCATCAGAGAAATGATGACATGACTTGCACTTCACTTTGTTTTGAGTGAGAGAGGGCTGTTCAGGTCACCAGCCTCCTTTCTCCTCCAGAGCCATCTGAATTCAGTGATCAGATATTCATCAGGATGACAGGAGATGACCCAGGATGAGGTAATTGGGGTTAAGTGACTGGCTCAAGGTCACACAGCTAGTGAGTGTCAAGTGTCTGAGGTGAGATTTGAACTCAGGTCATCTTGACTCTGCCCTGGTGCTCTATTCACTGCACCACCTAGCTGCCCTCTTCATTTGTAAAATGACCTGAAGGAGATGACAAGTCACACTACTAGTATCTTTGCCAAGAAAACCCCTAAACACGGTCATAAAGCTTTGGACATGACTGAAAATGATTGAATAATAAAAATAATAAATACACTATCTATACACATACTATATACATACATACACATATTTGTATATATGTGTGTATATAGATATGTATAGATATATATCTATATATCATATCCTATCTATCTATATCTGTATATCTTCCATTAAATAATTATTCAAAAATAACCTATTGTGAAACTATGTTTTCTTTTCTCCATGACCTCTGCCTTCAGCTATTTTAGCTGATTTTCATGTGCTAAAGACAAGAACTTTAACCATCTTGGTTACTCTTTTCTGGACTACACCAGTTTATTAATGCCCTTTCTAAAATGTCACACATACACACTCCAACCCCAGATTGAACCTAATACAGCAAATATGACTCAACCAGCAGAGCCATAACTAATACAGAGCAATAAGACAGAGTTAAGGTGCCAGTACTGGTGGGGACACTTTACCACAAGCCACAACATCTGAGGGTTTATGCTTGCCTATGCCTTTAGTCATAGCAGGGGGATACCATTAGGAAACTAATGGTATCTCACGAAGAGATTGTGAACCCCCATAAGGGGAAGCATAGACTCTGGATATTGGTGATCTAGGAGAAGGAAGCTTCTTCTCTCTATTCTCCTTCTTCTGTTTTCTTCTGGTTGAAGCTTGCCATGTGAAATGTCTGGGATTTGCCCATGCTGGCTGCATGTTCTAATCTTGAGGTGCATTAGGTTTATCATTTGCCCTCTTTATCCCAACTTAAATGAGTTTTCCTCAGATGAAAAAACTTGTAGTTAATATCCTGATGCCCAGAACTTAGTACAATGAATGTTATTTGTGCTGATCTTGAACAACATGTCATCATAATGTAGCCTAATGATGCATTACCTTTTCTTTTGTTAGTTATCATATTGCATAGGTGACTTACATTTAAATTTTAATTTACTAAAATTCTCAGATTTTCCTGATCACTTTCTATCTGACCATGTCTTTTCAATATTTGATTTTTGAACTCTAGTGCAAAATTTTATGTTTATTCTTAATCAGTTAAATTGTATTATGTTTGATCATTCCAGCCTATTTAGATTTTTATCTTTAGTCTTATCACCCAATGCATTCACTCCCTGCCTTTTAACATCTGCAACAGATTTGGAAAACATGGCATCTACATTTTTATATAATTTATTAATTAAAAGTTAAGCAGTGAAGGACCAAGGTTGGATCCCTTGAGAGCTTTACAAGAGATTTTGCTTCAAGTCAGATTTTACTCATTAATGACTATTTGACTTAGGTAATTCAGACATTGGTCAACCACCTAATATACTTTCCCCCCTCTGGAATCTATTCATCTTTTCCACATTGATCAAATGAGAGATATTACTGAATATTTTGTTGATATTTAAGTAAAGTATATCTCTAGTATTACCCTGATCTACTAGGGTAAAAATCTTGTTCAAAAAGGGAATTATATTAATTTAGTATAATTTTGCTTTTTTCGGTTTGCTTTACTTGTTTTTTTAGCTTTTGCTTTGTTTTCATAAGGAAGAATTGTTTTTAATACTTTCTGTTTGTCATTTGGGAAAAAAATTAATATAAGCACTTGAATAAGAATTATCACATGGCATCACCCTGACCTTGTCATGTAATGTACACTAAAAGCTACTATTCAAGCACTCTTCCAGCAGCATTGCATTCACCTTAAGGATATTTCCATGGGATCATGGCATTTAGAGCTGGGAGGCACCCTGGTACAAATTCTCCATCAGATAATGAACTGATACCTAGAGAGAAAAAGTGACCTACACAAAATTGTTCAGATAGTAAATAATAGTAGAACTGGAGCTTAGTACTTTCCACTAACCCATATCACCTCATATTTCTGGGACAGTGCACAGGTAGTATGCCTTCAAAAGTTTTCTTGAGGGAACCTCTTCAGTAAAATCCCTTGTTATATTGTTCCCTTATTCTAGAAGTCTACAGTTATGTTCAATCAATATTCTTAGTCAATAGCAACGAAATTGACTTTTCTTTTTCTCACAGTGTGGCTTCTAAACCAAGCAGTGTAGTGCTCTCTGCAGGTATCCCAGTCATCTGCTTCATCCAATGATTAAGAAGTTTTCAATAAGACTGCTCGGGAAGATATAGAACTCTTGGCTGAGATTAAGGGATTGACCTCTTTTAGAACCCTTTTGTTCACTATTTCTTTTATTCCACCCTTTTCGCAGGATTCTATTGCTTTATTCTCTCCTAGCTTTCTTTGACTTTTCATTTCAATTGTTATTTAATTTATGGTTAGAAACCCAGTTACTTTTTCATTGGGAAAATGGATTGAGAGACACTGTAAAAAGGAAATCATTTTAATCTCATCCCAGAAGCTCTCTATTCCATGCAAAGTAGCAACTGTGGTGGTGCTGGCTAGAGAATTCTTACACACATTTTGATCTTTACCCTACTTACTTTGTCCTTCAGAGCCTTCTCTCTCTCTCTGTCCCTCTGTCTCAGTCTCTCTCTCGGTCTGTCTGTCTCTCTTTCTCTATCTCTCTCTCTTTCTCTCTGTCTATCTCTCTGTCATACTTTGTGTGTCTGTGTCTGTGTCTCTGACTAATAAAAATGATACTAACAAGAGTGGACTGCTTTTGGACTGCTCTGTGAGATGTTTAGAAATGAGTATATAAAGACTAGTTTAAGATTTTGATAGTAAACTTCTGAGACTCTAGGATACTCCTTGATGAATACTTTTATCTCCTTGAGAGCAACTTTTATATGCTTTTACCTTCTTATAGATTGCTTTTTTCTAGGATTTACTGAAATTTTTTTCTAAATAAGGAAATTGTTTATCTGAAGCCTCAGACTGAGTCATCCATCAGACCAGATGTAGAATTCACAGGCATCATTTGTCTAATTTTTTAACTTCCCCATGGATTGTTTGGTTACTTGAAGCTTATATTGATTATTGTTTTAATTATCAGGAAATTAGTTCATAAATCTAGATAGTGGTTGTGTGTTTTATGAAATATATCTTGATGAATCACAAACTCAAAGATGTCTCATTAGAAAGTGGAAGTATCTATTCACTGAACATACGAACATACATATAACTAAAATCTATATGCAATACTTTGGGAAATTGTAACTAGAGAAAAATATGTTGATGTACTGAGGTAACATGAATGGGGAAATAATTCTGACATATACTCTCAATACTCTATTCATACCAAAAAGATCAAAATGGGATAGATATAGATACACACATGTAAATGTATATATGTATGTGTTTATATTATTTACACGTATGTATGTATGTATATATATTTTTCACTTCACATGGAGACCAGTCCCTAAAGAGGTACAAAAAGTGAAACACACATCTCCAGGCACTAGCTTTCCATATGCTATCTGCAAAGTGTTGCTTGCTTTTAGGTGAGGTCCAACCACATTCCTATCACTTTCTTTAAATTCTTCTTACAAAATTCTTGTCTGAGGAAGGTCAGCCATAACTATATAACAAAAGTTGAATTGCTCCTACCAACTTCCATCTCAGAATATGTCGTTCTCACAAGGTCTACAATATGGATTTCATGTTCAATTTTCTATTGATCTGTGTGGAAGAAGTAACTCCTCCTTATATCAGATATAAGTTATTTGCGCTTCTTTCATTCTTCTTAAATTGGGATTAGGCAAATATTTAAATCCTTTGCACATTACTGTTCTTCCTCACTTTCAGACATAATCATGGCTCATTATCTTCTTTTGGGGGCTATACTAGACAGTCCTCTCCATCTGGAAGCAGAGAGAGACTTTTCTGTTACTGAGATAGCTAAGTTGTGTAGCGGATACGTATCCCAGCGTCAGGAAGACCTGAGTTTAACTCTGGGCTCACACATTTACTAACTGTATGACCCTTGACATATTTCTGAGTCAAGCCCATTTTCCATGATTTCATGCTTTTACTTTCATAGAAAGGTGGATCTTTCCTTATCCGGAAAAACCTATTTGTGTCTTCTTAACACACCCATCATATTAGAACAGAGAAGAATCCATAAAACGTTATTTATATTTAAGATAGATTACTCATTTTAAAATATTGCCAATGAATAGTTCTGCCAAATTTGAAAAATGAAGAATTATCCTTGGTAAAGAAGATAAAGATCGTTTTCTCATACCTTAGAGAAAGATATCATGGAATAATCTGTGATACTGTGTCTTCAGGTTCCTCTAGGCACGGGGCTAAAGACAAGATTTTATGTGGGCTCCAATGACTTGGGTTAGAAAATATGTTGCTTTGTTTGCCTTGGTGACATAAAGCCTCTGGATTTGGCTAAGTTTCCTTTATAACATCCCTGAAAAGAACTCATTTAGCTTCTACTTGAAGAGATCCAAACTTTAAATCTGTGCCTTGGCATTTCTGAATCTCTTTCCATTTACTACGTGGTTAGTTCCTCTTTCCACAAATAATGACCTGTATATATGTGACCAACTAACATTTTCCCGTTACCACTTTGGAGATGAGTTGGAGTTCCCACTTTCCCACTTTCTTAGAGAATTACAACAGCATCTATGATTCTGCTATACAAATCCTACATTTCTCAGAAAATCCAATCAATTAATCAACAAACATTTCTATTAAGGCTTTGCTCTGTGCCAGACACTGTCATAAATACTTATCCAATCATCGTCTATAACTTGATCCAAGGCATGTTAAGCAGGACATCCTTAATAGTGCTAGAGAACATCATTGTGGCAATATGCTTGAGACAATGATGATTGTGGTGGAAACAGCACTGCAAAACAGCTTAGATAGAAAGATTGTGAAGCAAGTTTGCAAGTTTGCAACAATTTCCCTGAGTCCACAAGTGGCTCTCTCCAGTACTATGAAGCATCAAGACCTACCTAGCTCTTGGAAAGAGTCACACTGGCCCTTCCCTCCTGGAGCAATGAGTATGCTGGGAGAGAGGCCCTGGTACTGACAGCCCTGGGGTGACAGGATTACAAAGGGAAGAGTGAGGACAGGGATGATTGTTTCCCAGCTCTTCTCTTTGGTCATTCACCATATCCTTCTTTCTCTAGCTCTTAATCATATTTCTGACACTCTCCATACATTTCAGGAGCTCCTCATTCTGGACACCAGTAAAAGCTGGACTTTTCTCTTTGAGAAATATTGCCATGTCTCTATTTCAGAGGCAAGGAAGAAACATAGAGAAGAGACCTCTGAATTCACAAAGATTTGGTTCCAGTCCAATTTCTGTCCCTCACTGGGGAGAGAATTAAGATGGAAGCCACTTTGGTAGGTAATATCTCCACATGCTTCTCAGACTCCTCCCACCCTTGATTTTAAACACCTCCAAATCAGGTTGAGGATGGAGAGAGGTGAATGGGCAGTTGAAATCTCATAGGCTAGTCACATCAGTCTTTAGAAGGAAGTATTAGACATTCCCTCTCCAGCCTTGGGTTGTATAGGTTCTTCACTGTCAGTAGTCTGGAGGACAAATGATCTTCATCCATTGTGCTCTTATAATACTGAAGACCAAATCTGCCTTTCTTCAACTATTTCTGGGGGTTTGGGAAGATGTCATTGCTTCCAAAGTGGTGTGATCCGAGGACAGATATGTTCACTGCTCTTTTGGTTTGCCCAGATGGGATCATGAAGAATCAGACATGACTAAAATGACTGAACAGCAAATACTTTACCACAAGAAAGGTCTCCAATCCTTTGGGATTGCAATAGATATTTCTCTGGATCTCTGATCCTTTCGGGAAAGAAGACATGCTGTCCCCAGGACTTCCATTCCCTTTTGACCAACAGTGCTCCTCTTTAACCTTGAACTATGATTCAGAAGGGAATATAGAAGATAGAGCTGCCAAACAGCATCTGATCTTGCATACAGGGCTAGCATGGTGGTAATCTATAAATTCTTTCTAACCAAATTCCATGTCCCTTTACTATCCCTGGTGTGAGAGCTCCCAAAACTGCTGTTGCTTCTATTGTCACCACCTAGTTCCACTCCTAGTGTTTTCTCCACATCAGTTTCAGTCCAGCCTCCAACCCCATGTCACAGATATTTCTTTCTGAAATTCTGAGTTGTCTTGGGCTTGAAGAATATCATGTTCTGATCTTTAGTTGGATCTTACACTTCATAATTTGATTTGAGGCATTATTTTAAAGCTTTTTGGAGGGGAATATGAGGAGCACTCAGTTGAGTGCTTTCTCTGCTTCTTCATCTTGGCTTCATCCTGACTAGTTAAATGGTTCTTAAATCATTTCTCTTTGATCTATTTCCCTGGTCTGTTGTTTTTCCTATAAGATATTTCATGTTTTCCTTTTTATCAGACTTTTGGCTTTATTATTTCTTGATGTGTCATGGAGTTATTAATTTCTGTACGGCCAGTTATAGTTTTTAAGAAATTATTTTCTTCAGTAATGTTTTGACCCATTTTTACAAAGTTATTATTCCCCTCTTCATGAGCTTCTTGCATTTCTCTTCTGTCTTTTCTCATTTTTTTCTTCTGTTTAATTTTAAAAATCATTTATTGCTCATTTTAAGTTCTTTATTTAAAAGAATTCCTGTTGAGCTATTATCTAATCTACAATTTTCTTTAAGAATTTTCTTGTAGATATTTTTAAATTCTTGTCTTCTTCCATGTGTGTATATTGAGCTTCACTGTCATCACAATAGCTTTTTATAAGTGGGTTCTAGTTTTTTTGTTCATTCTTCCAACTGACTTCTTAACTTTGGATTTTATGTCAGAATTGAGCTCTACTAATTTCTGGGGAGATATCTGGTCTGTGTTTCTGGCTTTTTATATCCTTCCACTGTTTTCAAAACACTTTAGG
The DNA here is from genome assembly GCA_028658325.1 of Potorous gilbertii. Classification (NCBI taxonomy): domain Eukaryota; kingdom Metazoa; phylum Chordata; class Mammalia; order Diprotodontia; family Potoroidae; genus Potorous; species Potorous gilbertii. Next base: position 3,412 of record JAQQSK010011275.1, on the reverse strand, counting down.
CACCTATAAATTTTTGATGCTTCCAAGACAGTTTGATTTGGGAAGTGGTTTGTTTCTGACCCTCCTAGTATAAGTTCTACAAGTTCCTGACCAAAGTCTGCATCTGTTGGACCATTTGGGATTGAGTTTCAATAGACTGTTGCTGAACTTAGCTACTATTACCCACTGAAACATTCAGCTGGTTCAAAGTGACTGAATTTCTTGACTGCCTTTTGGTGTTGGTTTCCTACCCTGGTTGTTCCCCTTCAGACTTATGTGGGGCTAAAAGTTAGAATTGAGTCCCCTCTGCTTTTGACTTAGAGCCATATGGCTAATTTTGGAAGTTGTTCTCTATTCTGTACCCAGCTAGGCCCTCTTTTGGTTGCAACCATGACTACTCCTCTATACTCTATAACTGTGAACCATAACTGTATGATGGATGATAAATCTTCCGGCTATTCCAAAGTCTTTTTCCGTAAACAAGTTTGGGGGTCCATTGGGATCTCTTTCTCATCCTGTGCTTCCAGTCATGTTGTTCATTCTTAGTGTCCTTATAATTCCTGAGGGCTGGAATTCTCCACACCACGGCCCACCTGCTTCCACTGTTGTTATGCTGCACCACGCTCCTGGCCAGCTCTCTTTCAAATGGATATAGACTACTCTGTCTTCCAAACTATCCTGGTCTGGAACAAATGACTCATTGGGATTTTTTTCTTGATTTTCTCAATCAGAATTTGGAATCTTATATTTTCTAGATTGTTGTGGAGGAGGTGTGTGAGGTTTGGTGGACAAAATTGCTCATTCTGCAATCTTGACTTGACTGTTCCTCCTTGGCTCAAATTTATTTTTAAAGATAAGTTTTTATTGATCCATTTGGCTTTTTAATATCATTCTAGTTTTATCCAGTATTCCTCACCTCAAAGAATCATCTCATGTAATCAATAGTATTTTTAAAGGAAAAAGAAAACAAAAGGAGAAAATTAGCATAATTTATACATATATTTTAAAAAGTATGAAAATATGGATGAAGTACAATACTTGTGCATCTCCTACCTTTGCAAAAGTGTCAGTTGAGAGTTTCTTTTTATATCCGTTTTTAATCTTCCTTCTTCTTTATAATCTTGCAACATTGAATTTTGATTTTGTATTGTGTGTGGTTGTGCTTTCTATACTGTAGTCGTTGGGTATATTGCTTTTGCAGCTCTGCATTAGCTCATGTAGATGTTTCTGTGTTTCTTTGTATTCATCATAATCTTCATTTCTTATACAAAGCCTAGTAACCTTCCATTATATTCAAGTATCACAATTTGTGTAGCCATCCCCCAATTCATTTGATTTGTTTCCAAATTACTGCTATCACAAAAAGTGCTTCTATAAATATTTTGGTATAAATGGTGACTTCCTTCTCACTAATGGCCTCCTTGTGAAATAATTCCAGTAATGTAATCTCTACCTCAACATCCATAGCTATTTTAGACTATTTATGTGTATAATTCTAAATTGCTTTCAAAAAATCATTTTCACTGATTCACAGCTCCACTAGCAATTCACTATTATGCCTGTCTTCCAATATCCCCCCTAATATTTACTTTTCTTATCTTTTGTCATCAGTCAGTTTGGAAGGTATGAGGTTATACTACAGAATTGATTTGTATTTTTCCTATTATTAGTAATTTAGATTATTCTTTCATATGATTAATTTTAAAGTTAAATTTTATATATTCATCTTTGAATTTTCTCCTTTTCCACATCCTTCTTCCAATGATGAAGCAAGAAAAATAAACCCCCTTACAAATGTGTAACCAACTAAAATAAATGTCCACATAGACTATATCACTGGAAAGATATGTCTCAATTGGTGCTTTGAGTCTATCACCTTTTCAACTGGCGAAAGGAAGCAGGACTGATTATGATTCTTTCAGAATGATGTTTGGCTTTTTCTTGATCCTTGTTCCCACTTCTCATCCCTCAAACTTTTGAGTGTTGATGACTGTTATTTCTATGTTGGTTTTTTTTTTTAACTTCCCATTTATCTAAGTCAGCAAAATAGCACAGTAGATACAGAACTGGGTCAGTAGTCAGGAAGACCTGAGTTCAAATCTGGACTCAGGAACTTACTAATTGTCTGACTGGGGGAAAATTTGCCTCCATTTCCTCAACTGTAAAATGAAGGCAATAACGACAGGATTTTTGTGAAGATAAAACCAGATAATTGTAAAGTATTTATCACAGTTTCTGATATGAAGTAAGTGCTATGGAAATGTTTATTCTCTTATGCTCTTCCCTACTTCTTCTGTAATTTTTGTTTCCTCTTTTGTGTTGATTTTATAATTGTTTATTTGTTGGTTCTCTAATCTTTAAAATGTGTATTCAATTCATTAATCTTTCCTTTTTAAAAATACATATGTTTGTAGGGATATAATTTTCCCCTGAGAATTACTTTAGCTGAATCCTAGAAATTTTTTTATATTGTTTCTGCATGATCATCAAGAGCATCATAGCCAATATTCGTATCATTATCATACAGATACATATATATCATTATAACTTTCTTTCATTTAAGTATTAATTATTTATAACATTTGTTCTTTGACCCACTTATTAATTAGGATTTCAAATCTTTATTTGTGTCTATTTCTTTTTTTTGTGGTCTCTGAATCAGTTACAGGTTTTATTGTGTTAATATCTGTAAAGGATGTATTTTCTATTTCGTCATTTTTGAGTCTGTTTGCAATCTTTTTATGCTTTATAATATATGTTAATTTTTTCAAAAACTTCCATATGATGTTTACAAATACATATATTTCTTAATGATCCCTTTTAGAAGACACAATTAAGTCTTTTAGCATGAGTTTCTCCAGCAATTTTGTCAGTTTTGTGTTTTCCCCCTTTTTTTATTAGACATCCAAAATTGAGATGACTATTGAATTCTATTACTGTTGTATTACTCTCAATGTCTTCTTGCAGCTCAATTAATGTTTTACCATTTTAGATCCTGAGTCTGCAGAGCGTAACTTTATTATTGATATCAGTTTGTTGTCATTGCTCTTTGCAGTACAATGTTTGTTTCATTTTAGATCTTGAATGTTTTTTGTCAATTCCTTTTTTTTGTATTGTGTATTTACTTCATGCATAGATATTTTTTCTTGGGTCTTCACTTTTATTCTGTGTAATTCTTTGTTTTTTACAATTGTTAGTTGCAAGTAACTAGTTAGAAGTGGCAAATGCTGGGATCGTACCAGTTTTCACCAGATCGCACTTGCACAATATCTTAGCAACTATAAATGCTTTCTTTAATTAAATAATTAATATTTATATGATAGAAAATTATAATGATATATACGTATCTGTGTGTGTGTGTGTGTGTGTGTGTATATATATATATATATATATATATATATATATATATATATATCTATGCTAGATGGATATG
>JAQQSK010011274.1:0-12338 GCA_028658325.1 Potorous gilbertii | reverse complement strand
TTCCCAGTTTTTCCTCCACCTGTCTAACTTGATTTTCAAAATCCTTTTTGAGCTCTTCCATGGTCTGAGCCAATTGGATATCTATTTCAGATGTTTGGGATACAGAGGCCTTGACTCTTGTGTCTTTACCTGATGGTAAGCATTGTTATTCCTTGTCAGAAAGGAAGGGGGGTATCATTTGTTCCCCAAGAAAGTAACCTTCCGTGGTCTCATTTTTTTCCCCTTTTATTGGCATTTTCCCAGCCAGTTACTTGACATCTGAGGTTTCTGTCCCCCTTTGCCTAGATCTGCCCAGCTAATACTTGGGGTCTAAGACTCAAATGCTGCTCCCCAACTTCAGGGCTTTCAGCTGCAGGCCTGGCTGCTATTCAATGGGAGCTTAAATTCTGGTGCTCGGGTGGGGGCAGGGCCGCCTCCCATGCTCAGTTGTCTCAGGGGGTTTATGCAGAGACCTTTTGTAATGGAGCTACTGACGAGCTCCTGCTCCTGCCTGCTCCGGGAACCTCTGGCCACCCACTGTCTCTGCTGCTGCCTCCTGAGGGAGCCCAAGTCATGGAGACACCCTGCTCCCCTCTCAGCTCATCCAGATGTCTCTTTCATTGACCTGTCCATCTGTGGGTGGAGGGACATTCATAGCCGCTGGAGATTCTGTCCCTGAAGCCTGCTCGGATCTGCTCGCTCCTCTCAGTGCCGGGTGGCCAGAGCAGGGCTGGGCTCCACTCCTGTCCAGTACGCGACACACCTTTGGATTCAGTTTTTCAGCATTCTCTGGAACGGAAATCTCCTTCACTGTGTTGCTGATTGGCTTCCACTGTTCCAGAATTTGTTGGGAGTTCTTTTTACTGGTAATAATGGGCTGTGGGTTCAGAGCTGGCATATGTGAGTCTTTCTACTCTGCCATCTTCCATTCTTATTTTTAAAGAACTGTTTTCTTCAGTGAGCTTTGGACCTCCCTTTTCCATTTGGCTAATTTTTCTTTTTAAAGCCTTCTTTTCCTCATTGGATCTCTTTTTCCAATTAAGTTAACCTATATGTAAAAGTGTTATTTTCTTCAGCAATCTTCGGGTCTCCTTTAGCAAGCTGTTGACTTGCTTTTCAAGCTCTTCCATGGCCTGAGACCATTGTACATATATTTTGGAGGTTCTAGATGCGAAAGCCTTGACTTTCTCTGACAGTATGAATTGTTCTTCCTCGTCTGAAAGGATGGAAGGAAATACCTATTCATCAAGAAAGTAGCCTTTTATAGTCTTATTTTTCCCCTTTTTTGGCCATTTTCCCAGCCAGTAACTTTGCTTCTGAATCCTTTGTCAAGAGGAGAGTCCTAGTGCTCGTCCTTACCCAGGATCTTGCTCCAGGCTGAGATTCAATTAGTTGCTCAATTCCCCCAGGGGCTTTAGGCAGAGTGCATCATAAATGGATGCTGCAGCTGCTGCCACCACTGCTGGCGCCACTTCTGCCAGCTCCTGAGACTGGTACTAAGACCATCCCTGCTCCCCTCTTGCCCACTTGGGAAGTCCTGTCCCTGACCTTCTAAGCTTTCTTTGACACTTATGGGTTGAAGGATCTGAGACCTTCCAGTGCTACTGGTGATACTGCCCCGGAGGCGTGTTCTGGTCCTGTTCCAGTGATGCATGACCAGGATTGGGCTCTGCTCTACTCCATGCCCCATGGAGACCTTTCCTGTTGGCCTTCCAGGTTACCTTTGGCTGGAAATATCTTTTACTCTGTCGTTCTGTGTCTTCTCTTGCTCTAGAATTTGTTGAGAGTCATTTTTTACAGGTATTTTATGTGCTGTGGGGTAAGAGCTAGAGTATGTGAGTCTTTCTACTCCATAATCTTGGCTCTGCCCCCTCTAAAATATCTTTTAAAACTGTATGATTCAGGAAGGGGAATTGACTCTTACTTTAATAGAAAACTTTGGTTCTTTTAAAAATATTTTTTCACATTTTTGTTTTATATATTATAAACATTTACAAATTTTTAATTTCTAAAGGAACTTCTTATAATACAATTAATCTCATCCAAAAGTACATGCATATTGCTCATCTGTCGCAATACTTCTAAATATTTTTTAATCAACACCAAACATTTTTCCATTCCATACCCACACTAAAGTGAAGAAAAAGAAGTTTCATGCAATAAGTCATTAGTCAACAAAACAAATTTCTTCAATGGCTGTATTCAAAAATATTTGTTTCATTCTACACCCTAAATATATCTTTGAAATTTAATGAAATGATATGATATTTCATCATTGATCCCCTGGAATAATGAAAGATTAATAATCATAGTAATTATTAATAATAATTATAGCAATACTAATAGCTAGCATTTATAGGGAGGTCATTAGGTGGCTCGGTGGAAAGGGCTCTGGGCCTTGAGACATGAAGACTTATCTTTCTGAATTCAAATTCAGCCTCAGAGACTTATTAACTGTGTGACTTCATTAACTTCTGTTTGCTTCAAGAAAGGAAACGCCAAACAATTCAGCATTGTTGCCACGAAAATTTCATGGCCAATATTGGTGCGCTGTCTGGTCCACAGCATCATGAAGAGTGACTGGACATGACTGAACAATAAAAAATGATTTGTATACCTCTCATCATTTCCTAAGCACTGCAGTGAATCTTTTACAAACATCATTATCATTTTATTCTCACAATAGTCTTTGATATATGTTCTATTCTAGTCTTCATTTTACAGTTGAAGAAACTGAGGGATAACTTATAAGTATTAGAGAATATATTTTAACTCATCTTCCTGAATACAGGCTAATTTTACCACATAGATAATTATCATATTGATCACCAGTTCTTACAACTTTGAAAATTATTGTCCACATAGTTCTCTTGATTCTTTGTTTCATTCATCAGTTCACAATTGTCCTCAAAATCATTCGCTTTTATAATGTTTTGTTATGGTACAAGCCATTTTTTTCTGGTTCTGTTTACTTCACTTTTCAGTGAACTGTGGATAAGTCCAAGTCTTTTAAAAATCATTCTTGTAGCACAGTAGTACTCCATCTTATTGATACATCACAACTTATTCAGCAATTCTTCAGGGAATGAATATTCTTCTATTTTCTATTTTGCGACCAAAAACAGGTGTTATATTTTTCTATATATATATTTTCTACATATTCCTTTTCCTTTGATCTCTTTTGTGTATAGACATACAAGTGGTGTACTTGATTTTAAGTATATTGTTTAGCAGTTTTATATGTATTATTCTAAATTACTGTCCAAGGTGATTGTACCCATTCAAAAGTCTATTTTCCCCCAGTTCCTCCAATATTTATAATGTTCATTTTTGGGGGTATCTTTGCCATTGATGGGTGTGAGATGGAATCTTAGAATTGTTTTAATTTATAGATCTCTATTTAGTAGTGATTTGGAGCATTTTTTCATGGTTTTATACAGTCAGTGACTTCCCTTCCCCCCAACTTCAAAACAACCTATTCATATTGATAAACTATTTACCAATTAGAGAGTGACTTTTCTTTAAATCAATTCCTTATGTATATTGGAAATGATAAGTTTATCCGACAAACTTGCAGTAATGTTTTTATCCAGGTAATTATTTTCTTTTTTCATTTTAGTTTTGTTTGATATGTTTGTGCAAAAAACTTTAAAAAAATTATACACTCCAAAATTTCCATTTTATCTCTTAAGACCTTTACCCCTGGTTTTGTCATGAACTTTTCCTTTCCATAGATCTGACAGGTAATTATTTTTATGCTTGTTAGTTTAATTTGTTTATGTTGTGACCTTTCATATTTAGGTGATAGTTCCATTTGTAAGGTCTCAGTATGAAGTGGGTGGCATTGGTCAAAAATCTAAATTTTTGAAAACTTCTGTTCAATTTTCCTAGAACGTTTTTTTCTCAAATAATGAGTCTTTGTCACATTTAGCTTGGGTATTTAGGATTTTGAAATGCTAGGTTTATACCAAATACAAGGTATCTAATCTGTTCTTCTGATCAAATTTTGATACCAAATTTTGATAATTGCTGCTTTGTCATTTACTTAGACCACCTTTATTTCCATTTTTAATTTTCTTTTCATAATTTTTTGAGATTCTTTATGTTTTTCTCTGCTCCATATGAATGTTACAACTTTATCCAGTTCTGGAAAGAACTGGTATTGAATAAGTGAATTAATTAGGTAACATCATCATTTTTATTATACTGGCTTATTCTATGGAATTATTTAGTATTACTTAGTAGTTACTATGTATACTATACTCTATGTGTATATGTATATAGTTATTAGTTGCTATATATACTATACTACATTTATGCTATATATGCATAAATAAGTATTATTTATTAGGTGTATTTCTAAAAACAGTTGTTTATAATTACATTTATTTCATTCTTGCTTATATTTTATAATACAGAATCAATAACTCAGTCAAAAACGTTTATTGAGTGTTTATAATGTATGTGCCAGGCATTATGCTAAGCACTAGGAATAAGAAGAAAAGTAGAGACCCCTTACTGTCAAGGAGCTTGCAGTCTTATGGGGAAGAATCCCAAGTTTTACATGTAATATCTAGTAAATTTAAATGAAATTTCTATCTTTTCCTGCTAAATTGTATCTAGAAATGTTGATTTGTGTGAAATTAATATTTTTGTATCCTTTAAATTTGCTAAAGTTATTAATTATTGCTATAAATTTTTAAATGACTCTTTAGGGTTCTTTAGGTATATCATATCGTGATGTCATTTTGGTCTTCTTTGAGAATGAAACATACCAGTCAACCCAATATACCATAATATTATTTGCACAAAGTGATCATTTTGCTTCTTTTAAGCAATAAGTTTATTCCATGAATTTATTGTATTTTGTCTTATTGCTATGATCAATACCGTTAAATAAAATAGTGACAATGAGTTTATTTGAAAGACTTCTAGTTTATAGTTGAGGCAAATAATGGTACCTTTTTGTTTTAGACGTGTACTATCATTATAAGGAAAGGTTCATTTATTCTTGTGTAACTTACTGTTTTCATCAGACATGAGTTGTACTTTGTCAAAAGCATTTTCTGGATCTATTGATATTTAAATATCATTTTTGTCAATTTTCTCACTAATATGATTAATTGAGGATAAGGTTTTCACTAATAGTAACCTTGTATTCCAGTTATAAATACTCCCTGTTCATGGCCTACAAGATATATTGGTAATACTTTATTTGAAAATTGTTGCATCTGTGCTCGTGAGGCATATTAATCCACAAATTTTCTTTCTCTATTTTGACTTTTCCTGGTTTATATATCATGACAATATAAGTATCATAAGAGATACCTGGCAGAATCTCTCATTTTGTCAGTTAAAAAACATTTTATGTACCGCTGACATCGTGTTCTTAAATGTTTGATAGAATTCATTTGTCAATCCATGTTGTCTTTGAGATTTTACCCTTGGAAATTCAATTATGATTTATTCAGTTTTTTTCTCTGAAATTAGATTGTTTAAAATTTATTTCTTGTTATGTTAATTTGAGTATTTTAATATTTTAATTACCATGCATTTGTTTCATTTGAGATGTCAAATTTGCTGGTACTACTAGACTGAAATAGTTTCTAATGATATCTACTATTACGTTTTTACTTGTTAGGAATTTCCTTTCTCCAATTTTTCACATTGGTAATTTCATTTCCCTCTTTCTTATTTTTAATTAATTAACTAATTGTATGTCTATTCTAATCGGCTCCTAGTTTTGTTATTACTATACTTTTGCTTTCCATTTTGTTAATTTATTTTTTAAATATTAGTATTTTTATCTTGGTGTTTTGTTGTTGTTGTTTTTTAATTTGTTGGTCTTCTAGTATTTTAGTTGTGTTCCCAAATCACTGATCATTTTTTAATTGATAAAAGAGTTTTAAAGATACAAAATTTCTCCTTAGATTTTAGATGCCGCCTAAAAATTGTGGAATGCTCTCTCATTTTACCTAATATTTTTTGACTTAGCAACTCTTTGGTATTGTTATTTAGTCTTCCATTGATTTTGAATAGTTTTCTCCCACGGAGTTCTTTAATATTATTTCACTACATTGTGATTTATATGATAGTTCCGCTTTGCTGCATTTATGAAGTATGTAAAAATGCCGATTCATAGCTGGCAAGTACGTTTACCTTTCTATTTGATAATCAACAGAGGTCTATTAGGTTTTTTTTCAAAAATTCTATTCCGATTTTTAATGTTCTTGGCTTTTATTTTTGGTCACATGTTTCAAGAGCTGCCAGAGTAAAATGAAGTCCTTCATTATTATAGTTATATTGTTCTAATCGTTAATTTTTCTTTTATGTATTTAGAAGTGATGGCATTGGGTGTGTATATATTAAATACTGGAAATAATTCTTGTCTGTGTTAACATTCGGTAAAATGCAGTTTCCTTCTTTTTCTCTTTTAAATCAATTTTTCTTTTGTCTTGTCTGAAATTGTGGTTTCTTCAGTCACTTTTCTGTGTTCAGCTGAAGCATGTTAGTTTTAGGCCTAATCATTTTCTTTAAAAAGTATTTTAACGTTATTTTCCCTCAATGACAGATAAAACATTGTTTAAAATTGTCTCATCAGGGAGTTATTTTAATTTTAAATATTTTATTTTTGCCAATTGCATATATAAATGATTTTTAACATTTACCTTTTAAAATGTTGAGTTCCAAATTCTCTCCATTCCTCCCTTCTCTCACTTTATATTGAGAAGGCAAGCAATTTGATATAGGTAATATATACTCAGTCATGCAAAATTTATTTCCATACAAGTGTTGTGAAAGAAAACATAGACCAAAGAAAAACATGAAAAAATAAAGTAAAAAATATTATGCTTTGATGTGCATTTAGATGTCATCAGTTTTTACTCTGGATTTGGATAAACTTTTTCATCAAAAGTCCTTCATAATTGTCTTGGATCTTTGTATCATTGAGAATAGCTAAGTCATTCACAGTTGATCTTCATACATTATTACTGTTATAATGTACAATTCTCTCCTGGATTGGCTCATTTCACTTTACATCATTCATATAAGTTTTTTCAGGTTTTTCTGAAAGCCTCTGACTCATAATTTCTCATAAAACAATAGTATTAAATCATAAACATATACAAGAACTTGTTCAGTCATTCCCTAATTAATGGGCATCCTATAAATTTCTAATTCTTTGCCACAACACCAAAAAGAAATCTGATATAAATATTCTTGTACATATAGGTCCTTTCCCTTTGTTTAACCTATCAGTGGTATTTCTGGGTCAGATACCATACATAATTTTCTATCTCTTTTGGCACAGTTCCATTGCTCTTCATAATGGAGGATCAGTTCCGAACTCAGAACGAAATATGTTAGTGGCCTTATTTCCGCATATTCCCTGCAGCATTTATTATTTTCCTCTTCGGTCCTATTAGCCAATCTGATAGGTAGGCGCTAGTACCTCAGAGTTGCTTTAATTTGTATTTATCTAGTCCAGAGTTATTTAGAGCATTTTTTCATATGACTAGTGATAGTTTTGATTTCATCATCTGAAAACTGCCTGCTGATATTCTTTATTTATCAATATGATAATGACTTCTATTCAATTCTTTATATATTTAATTTAGTGTAATTGAAACTATCTATTATACATCCTGTAATTCTCTCTAGTTTGATAATAAATTTTTCCCTTCTCCATAGATCAGATAAACTATTTCACATTGATCTAATTTCTTTAAGGTACCCATTTTAACCTCATCTCCATATATAGTGTAAAATGTTGGTCTACTCCTAATTTCAACCCAACTGCTTACCAGTTTTCCCAGAAGTTTTTGTCAAATAGTGAGTTCTTGTCTGAGAAGCTGGAATCTTTGTGTTTGCCAAACCCTAGAGAGCTATGGTCACTGACACTGTGTATTTTATACCTGATCATTGATCTACTATTCTATTTCTTAGTCTACATAAGATTACTGTGATGATTACTTCTCTGTGCTGTGGTTTTGATATCTGGTAGGGCCAAGAAACTTTCCCTCACATTGTTTTCTCCTCAATTCCATAGATATTTTGGTTTTCCAAATGAATTTCTTATGATTTTTTTTCTAGCTCTGTAATACAATTTTTGGTTGTTTGGTATGGCACTGAATGAGTAATTTAACTTAAGTAGACTTGTCATTTTTGATTATATTGACTTTGTCTACCCATAAGAAATTAGTATTTTTCTAATTGTTCAGCTCTGACATTATATCAAAATGATTTTTTATTATGTTTATAAAGCTCCTGTGTTTGTGTTATTGTCTACAGTTATTTTAAATCAAATTTCTCTTTCTATCTCTTACTGCTGGATTTTGTTGGTAATATATAAAAATACATATGTGGGTTTATTTTATATTCTGTAACTTTTTCAAGATGTTAATTATATAAACTAATGTTTTCCATCATGTCTTGTTGTTTTATTGAATTTCTCTTCTTTTTTAGTTTTTAAAAATATTTATTAACTTTTCAGTTCTTAATATTCACTTCCACAAGAATTTGAACTCAAAATTTTCTCCCCATCTCTCCCCAACCCCCCCCCCCCACTCCAGGACAGCTTGCACCCCTTCCACCCCTTCCTCCAATCTGTCCTTTTTCTGCTACTCACCCTTCTTCCATCCTATTTCCCTTCTATTTTTCCTGTAGGGAAAATAGATTTCTGTACTCCAATGCCTGTATAGCTTAATTTCCATTCACATTCTAAAACAATTTTTAACATTCATACTTAAAGCTTTGAGTTCTATATTCTTTCCCTTCCTCTCTACCTGCCCTCATTGAGAAAACAAACAATTAAATACAGGCCATACATGTGTAACAATGGAAATCACTTCAATAATATTTATGTTGTAAAAGGCTAACCACATTTCCTTCTATCCTATCCAGCCCTTCATTTGTTCATTTCTCTCCCCTGAGAATTGTGTCTTGCTGTTTTGTTTCTGATTATCACTTTCCCCAATCTGCTGTCCCTTCTATTATCTTACCACTCCTATCCTTTTACCCCTTGCCTTCCTGCAGGGTAAAATAGATTTCCATATCCAAATGAGTGTGTTATTCCCTCCTTAAGCCAAATCCCATAAGAGTAAGGCTCAATTATCTCCTTTCATCTCCCCCATCTTTACTTCCATCATAGAAGCTCTTTCTTTCCTCTTATAGGTGAGATATTTGCTACATTCTGTCTCTCTCTTTCTCTTACTCCTAGTACAATACATTCAACAGCAAATTTATTTTTTAGGTATTCTCCCTTCACATTCAGCTCACCCTGCGCCCATCAATGTATATAAATATATATGTATATATATGTATGTATACATATATATATATACACACATATGCACATATATACACATACGCACATGTACATATACCTACCTTTGCATATATAGCATACACATACATTCATACCCATACACACCTACATATATATTCTCTCTAACTACCCTAATATTGAAAAAGGTCTCATGAGTTACAAGATAACATCTTTCCATGTAGGAATGTAAATAATTCAACTTTAGTGAATTACTTAAGGTTTTTCTTTCCTGTTTACCTTTGATTCTTGTATTTGAAAGTCACATTTTCTACTCAACTCTGGTCTTTTCAAGAAGAATGTTTGGAAGTCCTCTATTTCATTTAAATTCCATTATTTCCCTGAAGCATTATAATTAGTTTTGCTAGGTAAATGATTCTTGGAATTAATTCTAGCTCCTTTGAACTCTCTGAAATATCATATTCGAAGCCCTTCAATCCCTTAGTGTAGAAGCTGCAAAATCCTGTGTTATCCTTATTGTGTTTCCACAATACTTGAATTATTTCTCTCTGGCTGCTAGTAATATTTTCTCCTTGACTTGGTCTATTATGTTGACAGTTTTCCTATTATTGAACCAGTCCTGCATTGCTCCCATGGTGACAGTGCATGATCTTTTTCAATATATAGATGTAAACTCCTTGTTTGTATTTTATTTAAAAAGTTTCCATCAGTATCAGCTCCATATTTGGGTCTTAAAAGGAATTTGGTAGGTGTCTTCTTTGCCTCTTTTCCCAATTAGTTTATATAATATTGTAATACACAAGTTTAAAAATTAATTTATTTCTCAGTTCTAAACAATCACGTCCATAGATTTAAAATTTTCTCCTCCTCCCTACCTCTTCCTTCTCTGACACAGCGTGCAATCTTATATGGACTCTACATATAAATTCTTTTTAAATATATTTTCACATTAGTAATATTGCATGGAAGAATTAAAATGAATGGGAGAAACTGTGAGAAAAAAACAAACCCCAACAAAGCGTAACACAGAAAAGTAGTCTTCTTCATTTTGTATTCCAATTCCATAGTTCTTTTTCTGTCTGTGGATGATATTTTGCATCAAGGGTCCTCTAGGAATGTTTTAGATCCTAGCATTTCTATGAAGGACTAAGACTATCAGAAAAAGTCCTCACACACTATAGATGTTACTGTGTGTAATATTCTCCTGGTTCTGCTCACTTCATTCAGTACCACTTCATAGAAATCTTTCCAGATTTTTCTGAGTTCTTCTTGTTTATCATTTCTTATAGCACAGTAGTGTTCCATTACATTCATATACCACAACTGGTTCAGTCATTTCTCAATTGCTGGGCATCCCCTTGATTTTCAGTTCTTGGGCACCACAAAAAGAGTTGTTATAAAATTTTTTGTACATGTGGGAACTTTTCCATTTTTGTGATTTTTGGGGGATATGGTACTAGAAGCAACATTTTTGGGTCAAACAGTATGCAATTTTTGTAGCCCTTTGGGCATAATTCCAAATTGCTCTCCAAAATGGTTGGATCAGCTAACTGCTCCACCAACAATGAATTAATGTTTCAACTCTTCCGTGTCTTCTGCAACATTTATCATATACCTGTTCAGTCATCTTAGACACTCTGAGAAGTGTGACATAGTACCTCAGAGTTGTTTTGATTTGCTTCTGTTTAATCAATAGTGATTGAGAGCATTCTTTTATATGACTGTAGATAGCTTGAATTTCTTCCCTTGAAAACAGACTGTTCATATCTTTGACTATTTATCAATTGGAGAATGACTTGTAATCTTGTAAATTTGACTCAGTTCTCTATATATTTTATTTTATTTTATTTATTTTTTGCAATATGGATTTACTTCTTAATATAAATTTATTTATTTAACTTTTTACATTCATTTTCACAAGATTTTGGGTTCCAAAATTTTCTCCACATTTGTCCCCTACCCCACCCAGTACACTGAGCATTCTAATTTCACCCATCACCAATCTGCCCTCTCTTCTATCATCCCTCCCTTCCCTTACCCCATCTTCTCTTTTGTCCTGTAGGGCCAGATAACTTTCTATTCCCCATTACCCGTATTTCTTATTTCCTAGTAGCAAGAAAAATACTCAACAGTTGTTCCTAAAACTTTGAGCTCCAACTTCTCCCCATCCCTCCCTCCCCACCCATTCCCTTTGGGAAGGCAGGCAACTCAACATAGGCCACATCTGTGTAGTTCTTCAAGTGACCTCCACAATAGTCATGCTGTGCAAGACTAACTATATTTCCCTCCATTCCATCCTGCCCATCATTGTTGCCAATCTCTCCCTTGATCCTGTCCCTCCCCAAGAGTGTTGACATCAAATTACTCCCTCCTCCCATTGCCCTCCCCTCCATCATCCCCCCCACCCTGCTTATCTCCTTCTCCCCCACTTTCCTGTATTGTAAGATAGGTTTTCATACCAAAATGAGTGCATTTCACTCCCTCCACTAGTCGAATATGATAAGAGCAAACCTCATGCTTTCTTTTTTTCTCAGCTCTCCTCTTTTTCCCCCCACCAAGAAGTCTCCTCCCTGCCTCCTTTATGAGAGACAATCTACCCCATTCCATTTCACCCTCTCTCTCCCCACTACACCTCTCTCTCACCGTTTACCTTGACTTCCTTTAAGATATGATCCCTCCCATTCAATTCACTCTGTGCCCTCTGTCTCTGTGTGTGAATGCATGTCTGTATGTGTGTGTGTGTGTGTGTGTGCGCATGGGGGTACATGTGTGTGTGTGTATGTGTTTGTGTAGTCCCACCAACTATCCAGATAGTGAAAAATTTCAGGAGTTACAAATATTGTCTTTCCATATAGGGATGTAAACAGTTCAACTTTGATAAATCCCTTATGACTTCTCTTTGCTGTTTACTTTCTCATGCTTCTTCTCATTCTTGTGTTTGAAAGTAAAATTTTCTTTTTGGCTCTGGTCTTTTCATCAAGAATACTTGAAAGTCCTCAATTTCATTGAAAGACCATATTTTCCCCTGAAGTATTATACTCAGATTTGCTGGGTAGGTGATTCTTGGTTTTAG
>JAQQSK010011273.1:0-12338 GCA_028658325.1 Potorous gilbertii | reverse complement strand
AGGGACCTTCGTGGCCACCGGAGATTACGGTCCCTGAAGCCTGCTTGGATCTGCTTGCTCCTCTCAGTGCCACACGCCAGGGCAGGGGGAGGGGAGGGCTCCACTCCCGTCTGGGGCACGATGGACCCCTGGGGTCGGTTTTTCAAGGCTCTCTGCAACGGAAATCTCCTTCACTGTGTTTCTGTGCAGCTTTCACTGTTCCAGAATTTGTCAGGAGTTCTTTTTACAGGAAATCCATGGGCTGTGGGTTTGGAGATAACAAATGTGAGTCTTTCTACTCCGTCATCTTGGCTCTGCCCCAATCAAGTTCAATAGAAAGTGCTGATTTGAACTGCTGGATTTGAAGTCAAAGAATCTGGGTTAAAATTCTGGTTCTACTACTTACTACCTGTGTGACCTTGGATGAGTCACTTAACCATTTCTGAGTCTTGGTTTCCTCATCTGTAAAATGAGGAAGTTTGATTTCATAATCCCTTTTAGTTCTAAATTTGTGATCCTACAGAATGAGCAAGGAATCATTATAGAACAGTTTATTTAAAACTGGGTTGGGCTAGCTGAAAAAGATGGGAGGTGGCATGGAAAGGGCTAGTCAATAAACTGCAGCTTGATATGATCCAATAGAGTGATATGTGATCTTGTGTCACATTAAGAAAGCCACAGCTTCTGGGAATTCGGAGTTGATGATTCAATTGTCCTCTGTACTCATTAGTATTGCACTCAATTCTAGTCATCAAGGTTTAAGAAGTACATTGATAAACTGGAGACTAGCCAGCAGAGGGCAATTAAAATGATGAAAGGCACTGTATCCTAGTGGATAGAGAACTGTGCCTGGAGGGAGGGAGACCTGACTTCCAATCCAGCCTCAGATACTTACTAGCTGTGTGAAACCTGGGCAAGTCACTTAACTTCTGTTTGCTTGTTTCCTCATCTGTAAAGTAGGAATCATAACAGTACCTCCCTACCAAGGTTGTTTTGAGGGTTAAATGAAATAGTAATTAATTACAAAGTGCTTTGCCTAGCACCTGGCACATAGTAAGGGCTTTATAAATGTTAGCTATTATTTATTATATGAGCACAATTGAAGACATTGGTGATGTTGAGCCTGGAAAACAGAAAACTCAAAGTGTGATGGAGGTTGGGGCACATTAGCTATTTTCAAGTATTTGAAAGGTTGTCACGTTAGAAGGATTCACTTTGTTCTGTTTGGCCCCAGAAAGCAGAAGTAGGAGCAATGGATCCAAGTTGGAAGGAGGCACATTTAGGTTTGATATCAGAGAAAACTTCTTGTTTCAAAGTAAGATGAGTTGCCTTTGGCAGAACTGAGTTTCCCTCACTGGATGTTTTTAATCAGAGGTATCATGGATGACCATGTGGCTGGCTTACTTTCCAGTTTGGGTTGGACTATTTGGATCTGAGGTCACCTCCAACTCAAAAATTCTGTGATTCTGATGACTAGTTCATTTTTTTCTTTATCCCTTTGACAATTCTTAGTCAACTTTTTTTTATGAAAAGGAGATCTGACTCTCTGCAAGACTTGAGGTCACAGGATATTTGATTAAAACAAGCTGTCTTGATGCAGAACTGGGGTTGATTTACTCCAGAATCGTGCAAAGGTTGAAGTTGAATCCTGAGTCTCAGGTGCCAGACTGAGCGGCTTCTTTGGGTGAGTCTCATGTGTTTTCTTAGGACATGGTGGATTGTGGTTCTAGCACCTGAGTCCATCATGGCAAGAAAGTCTCTGAAATCAGCAGTCAGCTCTAAGAGAGAAGGAGGGAGAGATAAAGGAATCAGGAATAAGGGAATCTGGAGGAAATGCAAACAAGGTGGAGGGAAGAGAACAGGACCATTTAATGATTCTCTTTTTGTTTAGAATCAGCCCTTTCCCTTTCCCCAAAGTCCAAAGCAGAGCAGAAGATTCCACTTGAAGACTAAACCATGCCTCCACTAGAGCATGTCCAAAGTAGCCTTCAGGTTTTGGAGAATGCCATGAAAAATGAACTCTCTAAAATAGATGCTTCTTTGAGGATTATGGACCCATATAAGATTTCCCAGATCATGCCCAAAATCTGAGAAATGAATAACCAGGGAGGGAGGAGAAACAGTAGCAAAAAAGAGTAGGTTGAGAGAATAAAGAGAGGCAGCATGATGTAGAGATTATGATGCTAGATTCAGTCACAAAGACACGAGTTCCAATCCTAACTAAGACACAAGCTCTGTGACCCTGGAAAAGTCACTTAATCTCCTTCGGTCCTTACTTCCTCTTCTATGAAATGAGAGGGGTTGTTCTCAATGGCCTCCAGGGTCCCTTCCATAATCTAACTGTGTGATCCTCTGTAGGGCACTTTTTTAGCTCTACCATTTCTGAGCTATTTGACCTTGCAAGTAAATCACTGGGAGTCTCAGTCCCCTTATTTTTTTTTTAAAACTGACAGGGATTGAACTAGATGATCTAAATTCATACAATTTAGAGCTGGAAAAACTTACCTTATAGATTGAGAATCCATGAACTTGTTTTAATATTTTGATAACTATTTTTCACTATAATAGGTTTTCTTTGTAATTCTCTCTATATTTTTTCTATACATTTTAAAATATTTTCCTACAAAGAGGTCCCATGGCCCCCTTCTAACTGCCAAGTGGTCCATGGACCAGGAAAGAATCCCTGGATCAGGTGATCTATAGTTCTTTCTAGTCCAAACATTCTATGATTGAAGTTACGGAGATTACTATCAGTATGTGGTTTAACAAAGTTACACACCTACACCCTCCTGGCTGGCTTCTCTAGTGCATTCCAGACAGCTTTTTTTTCTGACCCCAATCTCCAGATTTATTTGCCATCAACAATGGACACACCTTATCCCTGCCTTTTCACTCAGTCACTTGCTAGCTGTATAGTAGAACACTTTGAGAAAGTCCCTAATGACTTACTCCTTTTGAAAGATCTTTTCACCTTACAAAAAAATAGTTGAAGGATATGAGGAAAAAAGGAAGAGAGGGGGAAAGAAAGAAGAAGGAAAAAAGAAGAAAGGACAGGATGGGATAAGAGAGGGGAGGGAAAGGAATGAGATGAGAGAGGGAAAGGGAGGGAAGAAAAAGAAAAAGAGAAAAGGAGAGAGGAAGAGATAAGAGGAGAAGGGAGAAGGAGAGAAAGGGGAGGGAGGAATACACCCTAGCATGCTAAAGATGACTGCTAGTACAGGTTCTTGGATCTGCTTTTCTTAAAGGAAAGCAACTTTTAAGAAGTCAGTCATCTTACTTTAATCAAACACATATATCCTTCATTTAGTTCAGGGGAAAAAGTCAGCACCCTGAACTTCAGAGAAAATACAAACAGAAATTACAAGCAGAGATTACAAATAGAGGAGACAGCATAAAGACCAACAGACAGGGCTTCTAACTGGCTGACCATAAGCAATACATGCATCATAGATCAACAGACAGATCCAACTGTCTGAACATTACATACATACATAGTTACCAGAGAGAGAAGCACCAACATTTGGGTTTTCAAAACGGGATAGGGGGTTCCTTAGTGGCTACCCAGAGTCTTGTCTGACCAAATCACACTGAACACTCCTGCAATGAGTGAGCCCCAAAGCAAAACCTCATCTCACAGTAAATATAGAGTTAGAAGGCATCACAACCCACCTGCTTCAGTGCCTAATTACCAAAAGGTGTGAACGCCTTCAAACAAGCAAGCCTTCCCTAAGCAAGCTTCCCTTAATGGGCTCCACATGAGGCTTATTAAATGGGCAAGGAACATCTTAAATCCCATTAACATTAGAGGGGAGTGGAGGACCGGTGAGAGGAGGGGAGGGCAGAGGAGGGGAGGGCAGGGAAGGAGAGACAAAAGAACTAGTTAAGGGCTCTCAGTGTTGTTACTTTTGCGGTGTTTTGTTTTGTTTTGTTTTTCTAACTCAAACTCTGGTGAGCCTATGTATTGAGAGGAACAAATTACCGCTAAGCCCACCAATGGCCCCAAGGGTCAATAATGCTTGACCTCTGGAGGCAATGTGGAAGAGAGCTCCAAGCTCACCTGGAGGCAGAAATTTCTGAGAGATCCTAAGTGAGGCCAATGCTCCTTTGTTTGCCTGTCACTGGAAAGACTGTCCTTACAGCTACCAGTCTGGCAGAATAAGAGGCTTTGAAGGAGATGTATGGAAGGATCAAAGGCCTGGAATCAGTAAACCACTCTCTGCTGACATGAAACAAAGCATAGCTGTCTATTTGACCTTGATCTGGTGGCACTCATGGGATGCAAACAAAAAGAATTCCCAGAAATTGCTGAGGTGCACTTACAGAATGGTATAGCTGAAAGCCTGGGAAGAGGAGGAGAAAGACAGGAGTTATTGTGTGTACCATCCCTCCCCTCCCCTGCCTAAGTAGCATTTGGGCCTCAGGAAAACAAGAAAAGAAGCTTTGTAGTCTCCCACTATTCTTCTACAAGTTGGAGAAGGCTGCAACAGGTTGTCCCTGAAAGCTGGCAGAAATGAATGTTGAGATGACCTATTAAAAAGATATTAGTGCTCCCATCTTCTCAAAGGGTTCTTGGAGATCATCTAGTCCAAGGGTTCTTCCCGTTTTTGTCTTGGGGACCCCTCTGGCAGTCTAGGGAAATCTTTAAGACTCTTTAACAAAATAATATTTTCAAGTGCATAAATGCATAGGATTATGAAGGAAACAAATCACATTGAAATTACGAAACTTTTAAATCATTTTTTAAAAAATAAGTTCATGGGTTAAGAACTCATTATTCTAGTCTAACTCTCATTTTACAGATGGGGAACTAAGGCTTCCGGAGGTCTAGGCAAGAGGTGCACAATAGCTACTTCCTAAAAAGACTGCACTAATGGTCTAGCCTTAGATTAGAGATCCAAGTTTAACAATAAACATTCACAGTTTAAAAAGTACTTTGCAAACATTATCCTTTGCTTCGTACAATAGCTCTGGGAGGGAGATTATTTTTACCACCATTTTACAGATGAGGAAACTAAGACTCAGGGAAAGTAGATGATGATTCACCCATGATCCCCCACCCTCCCTAATACCCCAATGAGGTGGTTTTTGAATCCTGTGCCACCTGTCTCCCACTCCAACACTATTCCCTTTGACCCATCCCCTCTCGCATTCCCAACTACCTAACTCTTAGTCTTTTTTTCTTTAATTAAATATTTTTCCCCAATTACATGTAAAAACAATTTTAGCATTCTTTTTTCAAATTTTGAATTTCAAATTCTCTCCCTTCCTTCTCTTTCCCCCTCATTGAGAAGGCAAGCAATTTGACATAGGTTATACATGTGCAGCCATGTAAAACACATTTCCATGTAAGTGATTCTGTGAAAGAAACCACTGACCAAAATGAAGAAAAAGTATTGTTGATCTGCATTCAGGCTCCACCAGTTCTTTCTTCTTCCCTACTTAATAGCATTTTTTTTTTCTAATTACATATGAAGATAGTTTTCAACATTCACCTTTATAAGATTTTCATACCAAATATTGCCCCTCCCTCTCCCTTAACTCCCTTCTCAGGACAGTAAGCAATCTGATGTAGGCCATACATGTACAATCATGTTAAATATATTTCCACATTTAGTCATGTTGTAAAAGAAAAATCAGAACAAAAGGGAAAAACCACAAAAAAGAAAAAAGTAAAAATAGTATGCTTTGATCAGCATTCAGACTCCATAGTTCTTTCTCTGGAAATGGACAGCACCTTTCATCATCAGTCCTTCAGAATTGAATGACTCCCAATCTAATGTTCTTTGATTTCCTGGACAAATATTGGTTGAACAAACTTCCTCTGGATGTAGGGTCCTGTGCTAGGTCATGGTGCCTCCCAACAAGTGAGTCTTGTCTTCTTGAAGTTTTGCTCCTGAGCATAATACTGTTCACAGAAAAGAAGTAGAAATCCTGGCTGACATTGGGAATTCAGTTGATAGGTCAGTCTAATACTGTAGTATGGCACCTTAAGGGAAACATAAAGGATATGAGGAATTCTGGAAAGACTTATGCAAAGTGATTCAAAGTAAGGGAAACAAAATCAGAACTACATGCCCCTGGAAAGTGGCCCCACCAAATGAAAACAACAAGAATGGTAACGTCATCATAGTTACACAGAAGAAACAGCAATCAGTTGGCAAAGAGGTGAATGTTTTATAATTGAATCTGTATGACTATTTTTTTCTTTAATAAGTAATGGTAATGTACTTGAGAGTCTAGAGACCTAGAACCTGTTTCATTTTGTTTCTGTGATCCTAGTAAAGTATTTTACCCTTTCTATTCTCAAGGTAACACTTTATGAATCCAACTTTCAGATTGTCTGATATCTTCCCTGATAGAGATAGTCCTCTCCTGGGAGATCCCAATGCCACTGAAATCACAAATCTAGTCCAAAAATCAATAGCAAACAGTTTTAAGTTTTTCATTTTATATGTGACTTTTCTTTCTTGGCTTAATTGATTGTGTTTGTTGATGGTTATTAAATACATCAGAAAAAATATTTTTAAAAAGAGAAAGCAAAACATTCATTAATAATTTGTATATATAATTTTTTTTTAATCCTCAACATATAGTTTCATCTTTTCAGGGAACTTCTGGTGTAGAGCAAGAATGCCATTGGATATTAGAGTGTAAAAAAGTTGTGGGAAGCACAAAGTGATGTGTTGACTTTTCCATGGTCACACAGCCAGTATAGGTCAGAGGCAGGATTTAGATAATATATGTAGAACTGGAAAGGACCTCCAGGGCTCATTTAGTCCAAACTCTTCATTTTCCATTGAGAAAACTGGGGCCTAAATAAATTAAGTGATTTGTCCCAGGTCACTTAGTATTGGAGGGAGGATTTGAACTCCAGTCCACTGACTTCCTATTTCCAAACTCCATCCCCTGTATCACACCGCATCTCATTTGTAGTTACCATTATCCTCATTTGCCAGCTGAGGAAACTGAAGCAGGCAAAGTTGAAGTGGCTTGCCCAGTCACACATCTGATAAGTGTCTGAAACCGGATTTGAACTCCAGTCTCCCGGTCCAGGGTTAAAACCATTGAGCTACTCAGCCAAGAGCATTTGTG
The DNA here is from genome assembly GCA_028658325.1 of Potorous gilbertii. Classification (NCBI taxonomy): domain Eukaryota; kingdom Metazoa; phylum Chordata; class Mammalia; order Diprotodontia; family Potoroidae; genus Potorous; species Potorous gilbertii. Next base: position 5,267 of record JAQQSK010011273.1, on the reverse strand, counting down.
GTTAGTCTCTTATAAAGCATGAAAAATTAACAGACAACCCCACTAAGCATTTATGCTCATGTCAGTATAGAAGGGAAGTTTGAGGGTGAATTTCATGCTATCTCTGGTGTACTCTACAGTACTCTAAAGTACTCTATTCGGGTCTGGCAACTGCTATCTTTTCCATACATACTAGGCAGGAGAGGTCTGAAAATAAAGAAGCTCTCCAGGGTTTTGTTTCACATTAACTTTTCTTTGGTCTAGGAGATTATATGTCTATGTCACCTTAATCTGGACATTGAGAAAACTATTGTAATCAATTATTTTTCAATCCGCATACAGAATATTTTTCAAAGGCCGATGAAGCATTGAATGGCAACTCGGTGATTTTTCTCAGTCTCTATCCACTGGGAAGGAGATTTGACCTGAAGTCAATCCATTCTCATACATTCTCACAATCCTGTTCCCCTTATGTCCCCAGTGTATGAACGTGGGAGGCAGTTGGCTGGAGTTAGGGTTGGGGCAGTAGTCATGGGAACTAATGGAATCTGACTGACCCACACCAGAGTTGAGCCCTGTGACCCTGGTACTTTTCCTCTGCTTGCCAGAATTGACTAAGTGGAGTTTAAAATGTGGAAAATGGTTAATAACATAGTGCAGAGAATTAATAGCCAGCTTCGGAGGATTCATTTGCACTTTCAGTCCAGAAACCATTCTACATACCCAATCAATCAATAAGCATTTCTTTTTCAAATTCAATTGTATTTTATTTTCAAGTCTGCAGCTTCCCTTTCAATCACTCCTCTCCACTCACATAGAGAAAACAAGAAAAATCAAACTCATGTTACAAACATGTATAGGCAAGCAAACCAAATTCCCACATTGCCAATAAACATTTATTAATTGCCTATTATGTGCCCAGGCATTGAAAATACAAAGACAAAAAAAAAATTCCTGCTCTCAAAAGGAAATCTTTCAACCCATCTTAATTGTATTTGGGCAAAGATCCCAAACTCTCTGGTTTCTCAGATTAAGCAAGAAACAAAGTCAAGCATCTGCTAGTTCAAATTCGTGCTAGCAGGAAGTTGGATCATAAACAGGTTGTAATTCATCCCTGAAAGCTTCACATTTGAAACTTCTTCTGCTTTGGAAGATCTGCAGCTCATTTCACATCCCTGCCCCCTGCATGTCCCTCAGTACCTTGGTTCCCTCACTGAGATAGGATGCAATGGCCAGAGAAGCCCTGATTCCCAGAATTTCTTTCAGCAGAGCTCCCAAATGCAGATTTGAGAATGAGAAGAATGCCTAGAGAGTTCAACATCGGTCCTCCCTATTCACCTGCATTGTAGCCCCATTGCTCCTCAAACTTTGGTTCTTTAAGAGTTCCCATCTATGGGTCAGCAAGGTAGTGCAGTGAATAGAGCACAAGCCCCTGGCATCATGAGGAGCTGAGTTCAAATCTTAACCTCAGACACTTGACATTTATTAACTGTATGACTCTGGGCAAGTTACTTAACCCCAAATGCCTCCCCCAAAAAGAACCCCACTCTATGTATGCAGAATTAAGTTGTGAGCTTTTCAAAGTGGGCAATCTGAGCATCCTATCTTTCATTGAAATCAATACTAAGCATGAGTCTTCACAAAAAAACAAAACTAAAAGGGGTATCACTTGGGAATCTATCTACTCCTCCCCTTCTCCTCTTGCTATATGCCAGGACACTAGGCTTTTTACTCACTCCCACGGAGGTGGCCTGTAATAGGAAGTTCTCCTCCTTTGCTATAGCATTGCTACCAAATATCTTCCTCCAAATCATGAGCAAAGTTTGAGTAATGAGCAAGGTCAGTCAGTCAATAGTCAACAAGCCTGTATTAATCACCTGCTTCAGTGATAACCCCAGGGATTCAAAGAAAGGCAAAAATAGCCCCTCCCTCAAGGAGACCACATTCTAATGGAGGAAATAAAACCACTACAGTCTTTTTTTTCTAGCTCCGGATGGAAATTATACTCTGACATTGTGACTTTGGGCTCTGAGTTGTGAGTTTACCCCTTATCATAGAGTATACAATCAACTGACATTCCTCTCTGGCCCACCTTCCCTTAGACATGTCATCTTTTCCAATTAGAATGTTAGATCCTCGAGGACAAGTATTGTTTTACTGGTTTACATTTGTATCCCTAGCACTTAATACAGAGCCTGCAACCTAGTTTCATTTCATAAATACTTAGTCATTTTTTCGTTTGTTTATCCATTCCATAGGAGGATTAAAGGAATTAGGGATGTATGGTCTAGAGAAGAAACCATTTAGGCAGGCAGGGGATGATATATGCCTTTAAATATTGGAAGGGCTATAATGAAGATGAGGGGGTCTCTTAGCCCCACAGGACTGAATTAGGGGCAATATGTTGAAAAATTGCAAAGTTTTGATATCTGGAAAAACTTGCTAACAATTAAATCTATCCAAAAGTGCTGTTTAGGAAGTAATGAGCTACCCTTTGCTGCAAGTCTTTAAGAGAAAGACTTCCTGAAGTATGTTGCCAAGGACTGTCTCATAGGTTGGAATTGATGTCCTTGGAGGATTCACTCCAACTCTGAGATTCTTTAACGGGAAGGAGGATACTTACTCTTTCCTTTTTAAAAAGGCCTTTGATAAGCAGTTCCTTGTTGTTTAGTTATTTTTCAGTCATGTCTGACTCTTTGTAACCCCATTTGGGGTTTTCTTGGCAAAAATATTAGAATGGTTTGATATTTCCTTCTCCAACTCTTTTAACAGATGAAGAAACTGAGACAAACAAGGTTAAGTGACTTGCCTAGGGGCACATAGCTAGTAAGTGTCTGAGGTTAGATTTGCACTCAGGTCTTCCTGGCAGTCTATCCACTGTGATACAGAGCTGCCAAAAAATTGAGCCTTTTCTACAAGTTAGAAGCAGCTTAGTGTGAGCCAGACACTACAGATACAAACTACAGATGCAAATGCAAAAGAAAATCAGCACAATCCCTACTCTCAAAGAGTTTACATTTTAACAGAAGAAGCAAACACTTCCGTGGTAGAGTTCATAGGAAAGAGGTGGGAGATGAACTAGAAATGACTTGGTGAGGATAAAGAAAGAGAATTCCTCACCAGAGCCCAGGAATGGGAACTTCCATTTCAGGGAGAGAGGGAGACTGTAGCTCAGGCAACATGACTTTGAGAAGGCTTGGAAATGGTGTGATGGCCCCCTAGATGAGGTAAAATAAAGTAAATACTTATGAGTCTCTAAGTGGAGAAATTTGGATTACCCTAGGATGCAAGGATGATTTAACAATAATTAATTGCTCCATAGCCCTTTAAAAAGGGGTTTCCATAGTACTCTGCATACCTCATCTTATTGGAGTCTCAAACATTGCTACTCCCCATTTTACAGATGGGGAAACTCAGGTTCAAAGACAATATTTGCCTAAGGTCACACAATTTATCAATGTCACAAAGAGGATTCAAAGGCAGGTCTCCCTGCTCCCAAGAACATCACACTTCCCACAATACCATAATATTCCTTCATTCCACCAAGTTATGTCTCTTGGACTGATTAAAGACAGGCGGGATCCTAGGCAGCACAGTCACTGAGATATTAAAATAATGCAATTTTAAATACAAAATTGAACTCTGGGTTTCCCAGAGGAATAGTCCCTTTTGGCATTATGTGAATCCGTAATGACCTATATATTAAGATTTTCATATATCTTGTTTTCCTTATTTAGCTCCCTGGGAGATGCAAAATTACCATTGATTTAGAAATGATCTCATACCTCACATTTCAGACTTCTCTACTACTAATTGCTCATTGGCTCATAGATTTCAAGTTAGATAAGGACCTTAAGGGGTCAGGCAGTCCAACCACTTTGTTTTACAGATAAGGAAATTGAGGCCTAGAGAAAGTAAATTATTTTCTTAAAGTCAGTAAGTGGCAAAAAGTGAGATTTGAACTTAGGTCCTCTAATTCCAAATTATAGGTTTTTTCCGCTATACTACACAACTCTTCCCTTCCTTCACCACAACTTTCTGTGCCCTCTAGGAACACTTTTACTTGCTGACTCCCTAGTGTCTCAACAATCTCCTAAAATCCTCATTCTAAACATTCTACTGAAACTACTCCTTCAAAATTCACCCATGACCTCCAAATTATCCAAATTCTATAGTCTTTCCTTAGAACCTCCTTAATGTCTTTACAACATTGGTCAAGGTTGGACATCCTTTCCTTCTATATCCCTCCTTGGCTTCAGAACTACTAGACTCTTCCTCTGGGATGGCTCCTTCTCTGCCTCCTTCCTTGAATCCTTGTTCTCTTCTCAACTTCTCAGAAGATGGGGAGGAGAGGTCCTCAAGGCTCTGTCCTTTCCTTTAGTTTGTTAACTCTAGGCTTTGTTATTTAGTAATCTCCAGTCCTATGGCTTCCATTATCACTTCCATACAGATAACTCCAAGATCGATTCTTCAGCCTCAGAGGGTCATCTCTACCTACCTGTGGTACAACCCTTCTATATTCCATTAGTACCTCAAAATCAACATGTATAAAACCAAGGTTGTCCTCGTTCCTGCGAGACCTGCTGCTTCCTCTGACTTCCCTATTTCTGTTAAAAGCACACATTCCTTTTTCCTCCCATCTTTGCTATTTTATCTTTTGACTATTTCTTCTCCCTCAAGTCTCAGAATCAATCGGTAATCAAGGGCTATAAATTCTTCCTCTGCAGTATCTCCCAGATCTGTCTTTTCCCATCTATTCCTGATATAAACTTGATATGGGATCTCATTGCCACTTTTCTGAATTATTGTAATTTCCTAACTGCTTTTTCCACCACTCCTCTCTCTCTCCCCTCAATTTCATTCATTCTTTTTTTAAAAATTTACTATTTTATTTTCCTCAATTATATGAAAAAAATCAATATTTTTTTTCAAATTCTGAGTTGTAAATTCTCTACGTTCCGTCCCCTCCATTGAGAAGATAAGTAATTTGACATAGGCTATACATGTGTAGTCATCCAAAACATATTTCCATGTAAGTCATGCTGTGAAAGAAAGCACTCTTTCATTCTTTAAGAAAACATAATATCTCCAATGGGTTTATTTTTTTTGAAGTGGGCCTGTATGGGTACAGAAGCATAGGGGCATGAGAGAGCATGGATTATGAAATAAGTACAAATGTATGTTATGTTGACTATTGTTCTGTAATTTCAACAAACTAGTACATAGAGTGCCATATATAACAACAACACAATCATTCTTAAAGATCAAGGTATTCTCCTGTCAAGGCT
>JAQQSK010011272.1:0-12339 GCA_028658325.1 Potorous gilbertii | reverse complement strand
AAAAAAAAAAAAAAAGAATTCCTGTTGTCTAAATCAAGAGATGCAGTTGAATGGGCAATCCACATTGCTGATACATCAGTACATTTCATAGATCTTGCTTGAATAGATACCGCAGATGAATAGTGAACCAGGGCCAGAAGGGAATAGGTGAGTGGGTCGCAGTGCTTTTGGTGTTGCTAAGCTTCTGCCTAAAACAGAGAGTCTTATTATTCTTCTAGATACATTCTCTGAAGAATTAAAATTGCTTACCTCTTAAGTGACAATGGAGAGAGACTCATAGTGGTCATGTGGATCTAGCTAGTGAAAAATTACACAGAAGAGGTATAAAAGATAAATGATTTGAAAAAGAGCTGATTCAGTAGTATAGTTAAGAGTGAAGACTAGCTTGATGGACAGCTGATGTGCTTTGTTGTTTATCATGGTATTGTGATTTAAATGACAGCCCTTTATATGTTTGGTTGGACTCTCTATGGAAGAGTTTTGAGAGGCTAGGAAGAGGCTAAAGTCACACAGGATATGTTGTTATGGATGTGTTTCAGTTTGTATCATTGAAGAGAGTACCCACATTAAAGAGGTCACACATCCATCAAGTGTCAAGAGATGGTTATCATTTTATAATTTACTGAATGCTTCTGAAATGCCCGGCTCAGACAGATTCATTATAAAAATCTTTGAAGGACGCATAATTACTATATTAAATAGGCATATGTGTAAGTAAATTCTAGAATCCTTGAGTGCATATAATCTCTTCTGTTTCTCTGTTTCCCACAATGACTTGCCTGTGATCCATCAACCTTAAAAATGTGTTCAAATAAATGAATAATTTGATGTTGATTTTATTTCTAAGTTGGTTTGTAGACTTTTTTTTTTCACATTTATGATATAAAGTGCTACTTTTATTCATACAATATACATTCAGTTTTTGGGTCATCATGTTTGAATATAGATCAAGTCTCCAGGGAACAATTCTTGGAATCAAACAATAAAAATGGGAAGAAAAGTACTTGAGTAAAACTGATTAAGATAACATCTGAGTATGACAGAACATAGAGTCTTCCACAACCATAGTCTCTAATCCAGGTCTGCATACCCTGCAGTTTGCCAAAGGATTTCAGGTGGCCAGTGAAAAGTATAGAGGAAAACATCTCTACATTTTTCACCAGCTGCCTGAAATCTTTTGGCACGCCAAAAATGGCCTGCTGGCAGGTTGTGCAGCCTGCTCTAATCTCTCCAAAGAATTAAGGGTGATCAATAAGTTTTTTCTTGTCTCCTGCTGTGCCCACATTGGTTGTCATGATTACATAGCATTCAGTTTCATGGTTTTTTTCCTTCCTTTCCGTTTACATTATTGAAGTCATTGATTACATTATTTTTCCTTTAACTTTGCATCAGTCCACATAAGTGTTGCCATGTTTCTTCACATTCTTCAAAGACACATTTCTTACTGACCTTTGATGTACAGCTATTTGATTAGCCATTCTCCATTCTGTGTTTCTAGTTCTTTGCCACAGCAAGAAAAGTGCTGCTATAAATATTTTGATGTTGGGAACATAAAGAATTTAAAATTCTCATTCCATCAGTAATGTAGTTGAAATTTAACTTAATGTGTGTTTTTTAATTTTTATTTACAAAATTAATTTGGGGATAAAATACTACTTGTAGTCTTTGATTATAATCTTAAAATTTTTCTCCTTTTACTTATCTACCACTTCCCAATACTCTTTTTCATTTTCTGTTGCTTCATTTCATCTACATAGCTGGATCGTGTTTAAGTCTTCCTTGGGATATTTCTGTGTTAGAGATTATAGTAGAATCTCTTCTCGGAGTTAGTTCTAAAGCTCGCACATCAGACTGAAATTGATTATAGTCAAGTTGATCCTTGAGAAATGGTATAATCACATGGAGATACTAAGCACTATATAAATGTTAGCTTTCATTATTATAACCTTGACAATGTCGTTACCCACAAGTGTTCCACTCCCATGTTCCTGAACATCAAAATTCCTTTATCTGGTCATATCTTTTATCATTTCATCTTTCCATGTACCTTAGTATTTCTCTTCATGAACTTCAGTGACACCTAATCAATGTTTTGAAACACCCTTGCAGTAGTTGTATTCTCCTGCCCCTACTCTCCTTGTTGTATCAATTTAACTCTACAGTATCCTTCACACATCCCTTGTGTCCTTGCCCTGTTACCTGTTATTGTGCCAAACCCCAGCTTTGATTTACTACCACTATTCACGTGCTGCTGCAATGGAATTGGAGAAAATCACAAAACCCTTGCTGATTGGGTCCACCATAGATTTATGTTACATAATTTTAACTGGGCATTCACTGCCCAGTTTGAAATCTTTTTACATCTCTCTCAGCAAATGACTGTCCCACTCATCACCACAGCATTCCAAATTTTTTCATCCATCCTTCAGCCATCCTCTTTACCTTTACCTTCTCAGCTGAGGACCTTACCTTATACTTTACTGAAAAAATGGAGGCCTTTTCATTGAGAACTACCATTCTTTCTGCTTCTCAAAAGGCTCTGACGTCTTCCTCCACCAATTTCATCTACTCATATTTTGTATTAAGAGGTGGCCCTTCTTTACCCAGGCCATCTTCTCTACCCGCACTTTCGATCCTGTCTCCTCTGGTCTTTTTCCCTCACTGTCTAATCTTTGGTTTCTTCCTGTCTGCTAGCTTCTTCTTGCTACCTACTCATTCTTTCTGCCTCACTCTTCCTTTAAACAAAAAAATCCTCACTTGATTCAACTATCCCTGTTTACTATTGATCCATATCTCTCCTCCTTTGCCTAGCTAAATTTCTTGAGAAAACCATCTATGTTACTTGACCGTGTCCATTATTCTCTATTCCAAACATGCAGTCTTGTCTTTCAATCTCATCATTTAAGTGAAACTTCTCTTTCCAAAGTTATCGATCATTTCTTAGTCATCCTTCTTGACTCTTTGACATTATTCATCACTATGTAGTTTTGGATGGGTTCTTTTTATATTTACTTTATATGATTCTTTTTCATTTCCTGCTGTAAGCCTGACCAGTCCTTGTCAGACACCTTTATTCATTTTCATTCTAGTCATAACCACTAAATGTGAGTTTTTTTAAGGGTCTGTTCTGGGCTCTACCCTCTCTTTACGTCTTGCTTAATGATCTCATTGAGGGGGCAACTAGGTGATTCAGTGGATAGAGCACCAGTGCAGTAGTCAGGAGGACCTGAGTTCAAATTTCAACTCAGACATTTGACACTCACTAGCTGTGTGACCTTGGGCAAGTCATTTAACCCCAATTGCCTCATCTTGGGTCATCTCCAGTCATCCTGATGAATATCTGGTCACTATATGCAGATGGCTCTGGAGAAGTGAGGCTGGAGAAGTGAGGCTAGTGACCTGCACAATCCTCCCTCATTGAAAACAAAGTCAAGTGCAAGTCTTGTCATTATTTCTCTGATGGCATGGTCTTCTTCAGCAACAAAGGACAAGCACGCACAATGATTTTATCAGCTCCTGATTCAATTGTCATTTCTATGCAGATAATTCCCATTTCTATATATCCATCTCTAATCCTTCTTGTCCTGTATCAACAGCAGCTTTTTGGACATCTTAAATTAACTGTTCCATAAGTACCTTAAATACATTATGTCCAAAACAGAATTTGTTATCTTTCTCCTTGAAACCTTTCCCCCTTATGAACTTTTCTCTTCCTGTTGAGGATAGTCTCATTTCCTCAAGTCACCCAGGCTCACAACTTATATATCATCTTCAACATATCCTATCTTTATTTTTAGATCTTGCCATCTCTGCTTTCACAACAGATAGCATAATATGAAAGAATGCATATATGCACAGAGGAGGGTGGATCAGGGAAAACTTCATATAAGTAGTATATGCATAGGGTTCAAAGAATGGTTAGAAATTCAATAAGCAAAGAAAAGGCATGAAATTCTAGGTCTCAAAAAATAACATGAATAAAGGTAAGAAAACTAAGGTATATGGAAGCAAGGGAATGTTTGCAGGAAGAATGCCAGTTTGCCTTAAACATTTGTGGAAGGATAAAATATTACAAATATTTGTATGTGTGTCACATCTTTCTACTAAACTTAATGCTTCATGAGGTCAGGGCCTGTATACATAACAATTGACATTTTGTTTTGTCTTTTTTAAAAATAAGTATTTTAAATTTTTGGTTTGGGTTTTAGTAAGATATAATAGGGGAGAATGATTCAAATGAGCAAAGGCAGAAAAGCATAACTGTTGTTTAAAGGAAGGTGAGTAGTCTCATTTGACAGAGAATTGGCTACCATCTATTCAAGAAACCCATTAGAGACGTCAGGTTGGGGGAAGGCCACTTATCCAACTTTCAGAACCTTAAAGGACTGTGGTAAGGAAAGTACCACAAAACTCTTTGGACAAATTGGGGGTTCTGGTCAAGAGTTGGAGATTGACCTTCTACTTTTCCTCTTTTAAAGGTTTTCCTCTTTTTATTTTGTGTATGTTCACGGACATAACCCCTTTCACCTTTTCCTCTGGCTTTTTATGGACCTATAGGAGAATGGAGTAGATTTGGGCTTAGTATAAGGAAAACTTTGTAAGAATTAGAATTATCCACAATTCGAATGGGCAGCCTTGGGAAGTGATTTTTTTATCCTTGGAAGTTTTAAAATAAAGACTTTATGACCACTTGTGTAGTAGAAGAGGTTTTTCTTGATTGATTATGAATTTGACTTCTGAGTGACTTCTGAGACCCCTTCGCTTTTAGGTGACTTGCCAAGGTCCTTTCTGTAGTTCTTTCACATTTCTTATGTTGATCCCCAATAGGAGACAGTATTCCTTATTACTGCTTGAGCTATAGAATCCCTCAGAACCTTGGTGCCTTAGATGGATGAAAGGGGATCTATTAGTACCACATTTCACATAGGTACTACAAAGCAAGAATCATTAAAATGATTTGGGATTAAGGGAGAGTCTTATCAGTGGAATCAGTTAAGTACACAGCATACAAAAAGAAATAAACACAGTGGCGTAGTGTTTGATAAACCCAAAGAGGGAATTATTGAGAGAAGGACTTACTTTTGATGAAAACTACTGGGAAAATTGGACAGCCATCTGACAGAAATTAGGTTTAGATTAAAACGTCAAACCATATACCAAGATAAAGTTCAGATGGATGCATGAACCAGATGTAGAAAGTTACATCACAAATAAATTAGAAGAGTGAGAAGAAATGACTTTCAGATCTATGGATGGAGAAGATTTTATAACTAAACAAGTGACAGAGGGTGACGTGAGATAAAATGGATAACTTTGATTAAATAAAGTTTAAAAGGTTTTGTACAAATTAATTTAGTTACAGTTAAAAGGGAATATAGTAAGTGGGAAAAATTTGTAAGAAGTTTCTCTTATAAAGATCTTATTTTTAAGATATAGAAAGTGATGATTTAAATTTATAATACTTAAGTGCCATTCCTCAATAGGTAGTCAAAGAATATGAACAGATTGTTTGCAAAGGCAGAAATCCAAACTGTCAGCAATATGAAAAAAATGCCCTAAGCCACTAATTAGAGAAAATAGAAAGTAAAGCAAAGTTCTGCCTCACACCTATAAGACTGGCAAAGATGATAAAAGAAGAACATGGCAGATGTTGGAAGAGCTGTGGGAAGACAGGTATACTAAATGGCTTATTGGTGGAGCTGTGAATTGATCCAGTTATTCTGAAAACCAATTTGGAACTGCCCAGAAAGTTACTAAACTAAATTCCTTTTGACCTAGCTGTGCCACTTGTAAGCCTATATCCCCAAAGGAAGAGGAAAAGGATCTGTAATGTTTTGGCATATTTATAGCAAGTCTTTAAGTGATAGCCCAGAGTTAGAAACTAAGGGAATGTCTTGCTGTTGGAGAATGGCTAGACAAATTGTGGTATATTAATATAATAGAATACTATTTTGATGCCATAAATGATAAAATTGACCGTTTGAGAGGACATTAGAAATCCTTTGTGAAGTGAGTAGAACTAGAACAATTTATATAATAATAACAACTCTGAAAGACTTTAGAACTCCGATCAACATATTGATAAACAATAAGTGCAAAAGAAAGATGAAATATGCAGTTCCCCACCTGAGCGGAGACATGATGAACTTAAAGTTCAGAAAGAGACATACCTTTCCATCTCTTTTGGTCTTATCTGCCCATATCAACACCACATGAAGTAGTTCCTTATTGATAAAATATTAATAGCCTCCTTATGCCTCTCATATGTCTTTGTGTTACCATTCAGGTGTTCATAATTCTTTTTCTCCTGAGATTGTGGAGTTTAAGTATTTGCAGCCATATAATTTCACGCAGAGAATAACCATGTTAAAGTTGTCTTCGGTAACAGGGAACAATTTAAGGTCACAGAATCTCACAATTAGCACTTCGCAGTTCACTGAATATAATCCATCACAATCCTCCCATCTCTTCCCTCCCATGAAAGTATCTCCTAGAAGTCTTAAAAAAATTGGTTGATAAATTTTTTGATATGTACATATCTTCCGTTATATTCCCAAGAGAATCCTCTACAATGAGTAGTTCCTCCCAATAAAGTAAAGCAGCAACAGAATGATTGATGGTGCATGCAGTTTTGAATTTTAATAATTTTCTTTTGGTTTTAGAGCAGGTGTATGCATTGTAAATGATTACCAATTTGTCCATAGTCTAACAATATTTTCATTCACATAGGTTTAGTAATTATATATATCATTTTGTTGGTTCTGCTTTGTTGACTGAATTATTTCCCACTAATCTTCAAGTGTTCCTTTGGATTTTTCACGTTTCCTAAGATACAGTAATAGTTCAGTCAAGAAGTCAAGTCATTGAGCATTTATTAAACATTCATGTACAATGATGTGCTGTGCTGAGTACCTGTGATACCAAGAAAGGCAAAACCAGTCCCTGCCCTCAAGGAACTCACAGTCAAATTGGGGATGTCGGGGGAGGGAGGGGAGACAATATGCAAACAGCTCTATACAAACAAGATAAAGAGGGGAAATTGGAGATGATCTCAGAAGGGAGGCAATCTCTTTAGGGAGCACTGGGAAAAATTCTTTTACAGGATAGGATTTTAGCTTAGTCTTGGGAGGAAGCCAGGAGCATGGAGGTGAAGAGGGAGAGAATTCTTAGGCATATGAGACAGCCAGTGAAAATGCCACATTTAGAAGATAGAGTGTGAATAATAGCAGTTAGGCCAGAGTCATTATATCTGTCATAGGTTATGTAGGTGGGAGTCAGGTGTAAGAATACTGAAAGGAAGAAAGGGGCCAGGTAATAAAAATTTGGAAAAGCCAAATAGGATTTTATACTTAATTATATGCTGGAGGCAATAGGGAGCCACTTGTGTTTATTGACTAGGAGAATGATAGATAGGGTCAGAACTCATTAAAATTTGTTTCCTGTTCCTTAACACTGGTTTCTAATTTTTCACTCTTGTAAATAGTGTTGCTGTGTGTAATTTCACACGGAAATCTTCTTTTCAAATCTCCTTGGGGTATGAATTGTAGTGAAATTGATAGTTCACAGTTTCATAGCTTCTCTTACATAAATCCAAATTGTTTTTCAGAGTGATTGAGTCAACCCGTAGGTCTGTCAACATTTATTATTGGGTATAATTTCCCATATTTCTACCAACATTAAATTTTTCCATTTTTTTTTTTGCCACTGTTGCCAGTTTTATTGATGGAGGGGACATTGCATTGTTTTACCTTGTATCTATCATATTAATAATTCTGAGCACTTTCAACAAGAATATTGTTTCTTTTGAAAAATGTTTGTTCATATTCTTTGCTCACATCAGTTGGAGAATGACTTTGAATTTTTCAGATTTTTATCAATTTCCTATTGATTATTGTTCCCAGACTTTTTATCAGAGATGTTTTGAGTAGAGATTTTCCTATGTTCATTTCTTCCAGCTGCTTTCATTTGTGCAAGTATTCTCCATAAAATAAAAGTAAGAGTGTGTTGTAGTAGGTAGAGAGCTGGTTGAAGTCCACAAGACTGGGATTCAGGGTCAGCCTGTCGGTCTGCCTCTCTGTGTCTCTCTCACAGACACATGCACGCACACACGCACGTGTGCTATGTGATGCTGGATAAGCCACTTAACTCCTGATTCAAATGTCTGAGACAGTAAGTTGAAAAGAAAGTATTCATAGACCTAGTCCCTATCCTTATAACCTAAGGTGTTTATTTTCCCTTTTTTAGTAAATATTAAACCTGGTTGCAGATTCCTCAGAAAATAACCTTCCCATTCCCCTCCAAGCTTTTAAAGTGTACAGCTTTTGATTTTTGAAATCATTTGTCCATTTGTAACTGTATCTTATATGATATGTTGTACATGTGAAATAAGGTGTTATTTCAGACCTACTCTCCTGTAAACATTTATTCAGTTTTACCATCAAAGCTTTTTGAACATACAATTCTTTCTCCATTACTTTGTGTTGTTTACTATTGTAGATTGAGCTCATCTAATATACACATGAAAAATGAACTAATTTGAGCCCCTGCCGATCCAGCATCATGTCAGAATTTGGGCTGTATTTATATTTCCCAACCTTCTTCTTAATATTTTCCCTCTAGGGGAAATTTTCAGTCATTAACATATTTCTTTGACTAATTATATCATTTATTGTGTGGTAGATTAGTATTAGTAGCAGCAGCAGTATTGGGCTTCCAAAGTACATCCAGCAGTATCTACATCTTTTCCTCCAGTTTTTCTTCAATTCTAGGTGTTTACTGTATGTTTACAAATTTAACACACATGCTTTCTTGATGACCACAGCAATATCGGTGGCTTTACAACAAGTTGGTATTTCAGTTCTTTATTTGTCCAAGATGAGTAACTGGAAGGATTCCAGGAGCCCATATGATAAAGGACAACTGAATGCAGTGTGTCTTTTCATGAAAACTGTTTTCCTTGGCCTCCCTCCAGCTGTGGTAGAGTGCCAAAAAGCAACAACAACAACACCCCACCACTTGTGACTTTTCAGGAAAATATGGCCAAAGCCAGTGGTTAATGTTGGTTCTTAATGCTTATTAAAAGCAGTTAATACCCCTAAATAAATCTTTGGAATTAAATTAGGCTTCTGACTTTTTTCCTTCGTTTTTTTTTTTTTTTTAACATATCTTGTCCATTTGTGTTGGTAGTGAGCTGTTAAGAAATGGGATGAAAAATCCTACTTTAGATAAAACATTTTTTTGTTTAACTATAGCTGTGTGAAAGGAAATATGTTTCTTCAGTCATATATGGTTTACAAATTATATTGTTTAGTCAAATTATTTTATTACATTTTCTGTTATTTCAAAATTTTTATGATAAAATTTGAGTTTATGCTTCAACCTCCAAATGTCTCATTTCTGTGCCTCATTATGATATGATGATAACTCTTAAAGGCTGTGCTAGCAGAATGTGAGCACTAGTATTTACAAGCTGGAAAGTTTTTAAATGTATGCCAAGTGAATGGATTTTATTAGATACTGAGGTGCTGCTATAGTCCATCCTAGTTAGCGCTGTTATCATCAGGTATAAGAAATTGTTTTTTAAAAAGTTGATAGATCTGTTCCATTTTCCATCTATTTGTTTATTCTTTCTTCTCCCTGCCCTACCTTTATACATGTTCTTGGGATGGTCTGCCTAACTGGAATATTCTTATCAAGCTTTCTATACATCCCTTTTTCTTTCTGCTATCTTTCCGGCATTGTGAGGGAATATAATTGGTCTTTAACTGTGCTCATAGGTAGAGTTTTACAGTTGGATATGTTTTCCAGACCAGTGTTGTACTTGACTTCTACTTCTGTCCAAAGTCATTTTGCTATGTGACGTGCTCGTTTTCTGTCCTTGGCTTTCTCATTGTAGGAACTGCTTTACAAAAGTAAAAACATTTTACAGAAATAAAGATAATAAAAATTAATATCTTTCATTTGGTGGCACAGTGCTGGGCTTCAAGGCAGGAAGATTTGAGTTCAGATGTGACCTCAGATACACTTTCTAGGCATTTGATTCCAGGCAAGTAATGTGTGCTTCAACTGTAAAATGGGGGTTTTAGTAGGTAATAACACCTACCTCCCGGATTGTTGTGAGGATCAAATTAGATAATAGTAAAGCACTTTGTAAATGTTAGCTGTGAACTATTTTGTTTTATCTATTTACTCTGTGTGTGTGAATAGATTTCCTGAGTAGACCAGGTTGAAATTCATGTAAGTTTATTCAGCATCTTCTATCTGATTTGTTGATTTGGACTTGACCTCTAACTATTATATTGTCTAACTGCAGGCAGATTATCGATTTAGAAAACTCATTAACCAGTTACTTCTTTGTTTTTAAGATATGGACACGTTAGCATATCGTTCAGATTCTGTTTTCCTCAATTTGTATCACTTTGTGGCTCTTTATATCCATCATTTTTGTGTAATATTTCATTACATCACTATCTTAAAATTTATTCTTTTCTGGTTGTGTCTACTCTTTAGTTTTTTACAATTACAAACAAAACTACTTCAAGATAATAAAGGAAGCACATAATTTGGAAAAATATTTGCATCAAGTTTCTCAGAATCAGGTTTGATTTCTAAAATAAAAAAGGAACTGATCCAAATGTCTAAGAATAAGAGCCCTTTGCCAGTTAATAAATAGTTAAAGAATATGAATTAGCTAAGTTTCAAAGGAAGAAATCCAAGCTATCTAGAATCATATGGAAATAACTAGTATTTGGAGAATTGCAAATTAAAGTAACTCATATTCCTCCTTGTACCCATAAAATTGTCAAAGTTGGCAAAAAAGAAAAAGGACAAAATTTTGAGTAGTAGCAGGAAAACAGTTATGTGAATGTTTTGCTTTTGATGGACTTGTGAATTGGTTCAGTCATCTTGAAAGCATTGCTTCGAAGTTTATTCAACTGTGCACACCATTTTAATGATTGTGGAACTGTTACTAGACTCATTCCTCAGAGATACTAAAGAAAGAGAAAAAAGATTCTATTTGTACAAAAATATAGGAACACTGTTTTGGTAATGGAAAAGAATTAAAAATTTAAGGGGATGCCCATCATTTGGGGAATGACTTAACAAATTTTAGTATATGATTGTAATGCCATACTGTTGTGCTGTAAGAAATGATGAGAGACAAGTTTTTTTTTTAATATTTAAGTTTTCAACATTCGTTTCCACAGAATGTTGAGTTCCAAATTTTCTCACCATTTCTCACCTCCCCCCACCCCAAAATTCTGAGCATTCTAATTAACCCTATCATCAGTCTGCCCTCCCTTCTAATATCCCTCCTTTCCCTTATCCCTATCTTCCCTTTTGTCCTGTGGGGCAAGATAAATTTCTATACCCCATTACCTGTATTTCTTATTTTCTAGTTGTATGCAAGAACAGTACTCAACAGTTGTTCCTAAAACTTTGAGTTCCAACTTTTCTTCCTCCCTCCCTCCCCACCCCCATCCCCATTGTGAAGGCAAGTAATTCAATATAGGCCATATCTGTGAAGTTTTGACTTCTATAATAGTCATGTTGTGTAAGACTAACTGTATTTCCCTCCATCCTATCCTGCCCCCCCATTTTTTGTATTCTCTCTTTTGACCGTGTCCTTCCCCAAGAGTGTTGATTTCAAATTGCTCCTTCCTCCCATTGCTCTCCTTTCCACCATCCCCCCAACCGTGTTTATCCCCTTCTCCCTTTCTTGTATTGTAAGATAGGTTTTCATACCAATATGAATGTACATTTTGTTCTTTCCTTTAGTTGAATGTGATGAGAGTAAGCTTCATGTTTTTTCTCTCACCTCCCCCCTTTTTCCCTCCACTGAAAAGGCATTAACTTGCCCCTTTTATGGGAGATAATTTGCCCCATTCCATTTCTCCCTTTCTCCTTCCAATATATTTCTCCCTCACCCTTAATTTCATTTTTTAACGATATGATTCCATCCTGTTCAACTCACCGTGTGTGTGTGTGTGTGTGTGTGTGTGTGTGTGTGTGTGTCAAATCCCACCAACTACCCAGATACTGAAAAAGGTTTCAAGACTTACAAATATTGGCTTTCCGTGTAGGAATGTAAACAGTTCAACTTTACTAAGTCCCTCATGATTTCTTTTTACTGTTTTCTTTTTTATGCTTCTCTTGATTCTTGTTTGAAAGTCAAATTTTCTTTTTCCCCTGAAGTATTATACTCAGTTTTGCTGGGTAGATGATTCTTGATTTTAGCCCTAGTTTCTTTGACTTCTGGAATATCATATTCTAAGCCCTTTGATCCCTTAATGTAGCAGCTGCTAGATCTTGTGTTATCCTGATTGTATTTCCACAATA
>JAQQSK010011271.1:0-12339 GCA_028658325.1 Potorous gilbertii | reverse complement strand
TGAGAGTCCTCTCCAGTCCCGCCTAGGTCTGCCCAGCTAGTGCTTGGGGTCTGAGATTCAAATACTGCTCCCCAGTCTCAGGGCTTTTGGCGGCAGGCCTGACTGCCCTTCAATGGAAGCTTATCTGCTGGTTCTCAGGTGGGGGCAGGGCCACCTCTCAGGCTCAGTTCCCTCAGGGGGTTTATGCAGAGAACTTTTGTAATGGAGCTGCTGCAGAGGTCCTGCCTGCTCTGGGGGCCTCTGGCCACGCTGCTTCTGCCTCTGCAGCAGCAGCCGCCTCCCAGGGGGTCCGAGTCCCGGAGATACCCCACTCCCCTCTCAGCCAGTCTCTCTCACTGACCTATGCGTCTGTGGGTGGTGGGACCTTCGAGGCCGCTGGAGATTACAGTCCCGGAAGCCTGCTTGGATCTGCTTGATCCTCTCAGTGCCTCGAGGCCGGGCTCTGCTCCCGTCCAGGGTACCTTTGAGGTCGGTTTTTCAGGGCTCTCTGCAACGGAAATCTCCTTCACTGTGTTTCTGCGCGGCTTCCACTGTTCCAGAATTTGTCAGGAGTTCTTTTTAGAGGAAATCCATGGGCTGTGCGTTTGGAGCTAGCAAATGTGAGTCTTTCTACTCTGCAATTTTGGCTCCGCCCCAGCTCATTGGATGTTCTTGAGCTTTTCTTCCAAATAAATTTTGTTATCATTTTTTCTAGGTCAGTAAAATAAATTTTGGTAGTTTAATCAGGATGGCACTGACCATAGTAACTTAGTTTATGTAGAATTGTCATTTTATTGTATTAACTCTCTGCCTGTCCACGAACAATTAATATTTCTCCAATTATTGAAATTTGACTTTATTTGTATAAATTAGAGTTTTATAATTATATCATGCGGTTCCTTGGTTTGTACTGGAAGGTATACCCCTAGGTACTTTATATTGTATATTGGTATTTTAAATGGGTTAATGTCTTCTTGCACGGTTTTGCGGGTCATATATGGAAATGTTAATGACTTAAATGGATTTATCTTATATCCTGTTACTTTACTAAAATTAATTATTCTAGCCGACGTTTTAGTTGAATCCCTCCCTAGTATTTTCGAAGTATATCATTACATAGACTGCAAGGAGAGATGTTTTTATTACCTCATTCCCCATTCTGATTTCTTCTTCAATTATTTTTCTTCTACTGTTGTTATTGTTAGCATTTCCAATACAATCCTGCATAATAGTGGTGATAAGATCTTTTATCAGGTCCTTTTTTCACTCCTGATCTTATTGGGAAAGGTTCTAGTTTATCACCATTACAAACAATTCTTGCTGATGATTTTAGTTAGATACTTCTTATAATTTTAAAGAAAAAACATTCAGGGCTATGCTTTTGAGTGTTTTTCATTAGGAATAAGTGTTGTATTTTTGTCGAGTTTTTTTTGCATCTATTGATATAATCATAACGAATAATGTTATCCACCTTAAGAGAAAGAACTAATAGTCTGAATTCAAATCAAAGCATCCTTTTTTACTTTATTTTTCTTTTTTAGTCTGTGTTCTCTTTTGTAACATGACAAATATGAAATTATATCTTGCATGACTGCACATATATAATTAATATCAAATTACTTACCTTCTCAGTGAAGGGGGAGGGGAAGGAGGAGAAAGAGAATTTGGAACATGAAAATTTTAAAAATTGAATGTTAAATATTGTTTCTACATGTAATGTAAAAAATATTTTATAGAGTTCCATGGGCTACAATTAAGACTACAGTTGGAAATAATGGATCAAAGGGATGATTAAGATGTGGTTTCATGCTGAAGAATTAAAGAGTATGTTTCAGAACCTTGTGAACTCAATGCCAAACTTTTGGAAGCTAAGGAAAAATCATAAGTGCACAGGGCTAACAGAGGTGAAAAGGAGTTGTGAGCTATCCAGAAAAGGAGAATTCTCTGGGGGTGGGGGTTGTATCCAACCTGTACCCATGGAGATGGTATGTGTGTGTGTGTGTGTGTGTATGTGTGTGTGTGTGTAAATTACTCCAAGTAAATAGTAAACAGATGGGAGTGGGATGTTGTTGGGACTGAAGAAGTAGGAGGGAGGGGGATCCTATAAACACATCCTTCTTTTTGCTAAGCAATGGAGACAGAATAAGAGAAATAGACTGACAGAGAAACAGACTTAAGATGGCCAGGCTGAGCATAATTGGAAGAGATCAGGGAAAGTCTGTGAGAGCCTGAGAAGAAATGGTAATCCAATTACTAGAAGTCAAACAAACCACAGGAAGCAAGTACTTAAAAGGAAAAGGAGGAAAGGGATTGAATAAATCAGTATAGAATAATTTAATGGAGGAAAAAGTGAACTCAACTAAAAGGATTATAGAGATCCTTTGCACTAAATGACAAGGCATCTATATTGTTTAAGGATTTGGAAGAAAAATGATAATTCAAAAATGAATCTTAATGAGTTTACCTTGTGGGACTAAATACGTAAGATATCAGATAAAAAAGATAAAATTTCTCCACAAAGATATTTATTGGCCCTAATCTCAAATGATGACTATCCTTCCTTTAGTAACTTCTTGAATTTGTTGCCACTGCTTTGGCTCTCCTCTTTTGTTGTTTCCTTGTATCTGTGGGAGAATAGCAGTCCACTTATTTTATTTTCAGTAAAAATGCAGTGGAATGCAAATAATGTATATATTTAGAATAACTTGGTAAATAATTTATAGCCTCATAGTAAATTATTTATTTACTTCAGGCATACTTCTTTAGAATATGAATATAAATATTTTATAGACTATGCCACTAAGTGTAAAATTAAATGCCTCTGCCTTGAGTCTTCAAAACTACTATGTACACACTGAACACAGTGAAATACTAATAATCATATAGATCTTGAGTTATTTTAACCTTAAAATTCTTCCTGAGGTTTTATGAAACTTCCTCCAAATACATAAAATTTCCCTCTCCTTTCTCTGGTTAGTGAATGCTCAAATTCTTAAGCCATATACATTTAATATTTCCTATCATATACCTGACATTGTGATAGGCATGGTGTGGGTGTACAGATGTATAAGATATAATTCCTGTCCTGGAATTTTGTAATTTGGTTAGATAGACAAAAAAGACATACTGCCAAAAATTGAGAAAACAATAAAGACAGTATCTAATAAGTTGGTAGATTACATTTGAAGAATCATCACAATTCTATCTAATATTTATATAGTTTTCAAGTCACTTTGCACACATAATCTCATTTATTCCTCAGAATAATTATGCCCATGGGCACTCTGTTCTCTATTTTCTGGATGAAGAAATTGAGACTCAGAGAGTTTAAGAGGCTTGCCTTTGCTCATATAATTAGCAATGATTGAAGTCAGGAATCCAGTATGAAATCTGGAAGGGAAATTTTCATCTAGTACAAAACCCCATGCTTATTATATAGTTGAAGAAAATTGAGACTAGAAATGTGAAATGTTTACCAAAAATCACATAAATTAGTTAATTAGAAGAGTCATAAGTAGAACCTGGCTATTCTGAAATCTTCCATCCTTTCCAGTGCTCTTTATATACTGAATCTATTGAAATCCCTGGTCTCCTATGACACTATTGTGTAAATCCATGAAAGTTGAGATTCTTAGAATTTGTGCATAAAATAATGAATCAGTTCAATTTAGCTTTACTCTTTGATACTGGTCTCATACTCTTGTATATAACCTGTATATAACAACACAAAGGTGTAGAGGTGCTAAGCCCTCTGGTATGAGGCTGCCAAGCCTTTTGGTAGCACTTCTCATTCACCTTTGAGGTCCACCTGATTTGCCTGTGGCTCCAAGAAACTAGCATGCAAAGCAGCCACATTCTAGTAAACTATTTCAGCAGATGGGCTAAACCAAGCTGAGGGTAGCTTTTGGCAAGTTAGGAGAGTGTCTACCCAAAGCATGCGAAGACATTCCCCATGGAATACACAGAGGCAAACAATTTGTTCCAATGAAACATGAAGACGCTAGAAACAGAAGCTGTGGAGTACTTAGAGGTTGGTTAGATCTGAAGATGCCAAGATCATCCACTGCATCCTGAACAATCACCTGTCATCTTCTCTTTTGTCTTGTCACTGGACTTTCATGACTCTGGAAAAGAGGGTGAGATTGACAACTTAAAGAAACTCTGCCTCACTTAAATTCAACTTATGCTTGAATCAAAAGACATCACCCATACCATTTTGTCATTTTTACCTATCTTGAAGGTCAGTGGTGATGAGCAGGTGATAAAAAAACAGGTACAGATACACTGGGAGCTATAGTCACAACCCTACATGCAGGCAGCCCAAAACATGGTCATCTTCTCACTAGAATGAAGTAGCAGTGGGAAAAGCATTAACTAGAGGACAGACTTTTTATTCTCTACATCACTAAGAAGTCCATCATCAACAACTAGAACCTTAGCCTGCCAGACTCAAGTTTTATGGGCAACTTCCATACTTTTGGGGGGGAACTAGCTTAATCTATGTGGAAGGGATTCTAGTACATCTTTCTCTTATCAATATTTAATAGACAAAAAACACAATGGAATCCCATATACTCTCCCATACACACACACACACACACACACACACACACACACACACACACACACATATGTCAATGGGGAGTCTAAAATGTGGTCTGTTTTGGAATATTTTTTTATAAAAACCTTCTCATCCCTTACTAATACCCTCATCATGTGTTTAATAATTTGCTAATTATTCTTATAAATTTTTTATAGAAATAGAAAAGTGGGCATATGTGTTGTTGCTGTTGCAATTAGCTCCAACATTTTTTCATGCTTTTGACGTCTCTCTCTCCTTCGGATAACTTGTGAATCAGCTCTTTAGTATCCTTATAACTTCATCCACTCTAGTAAAGATCACTGTTTATGTACTTTTTCCATCTTGTTCTTTTTAGCACTACTTCTGCCTCCTCTAAAATCACATTATGGTTTTAGAGTCCAAATGTAGTGGGAGCACTAAATTAATGGTGAAAAAAGAATTTGTCATAAATCTTTGCAAATCTTTTTCATTTTTCTTCTGCTTGTTTTCTTCTTTCTATTTTCGTTCTTAAAAGCCTCAGGATGAGTTTCAATAGGACTATTGGATCATAAATTTAGAGTTGAAAGGGGGCCTTCAGGTCTTCTAGTCCAATAGCCTTTTTTCACGAAAGGGGAAAGTGAGACATAGAAAGAATAAGTTTGTTGACAAAATCACTAAGTTACATGTAAATGGCAGAGGAGGGATTTTTGTCCTCTGTCCCCAGATTCATTGTTCCTCTCTATACCATGCTATCCCTACTCTCTCTAGCCAAGCTTTCTTCAAACTTTAAAATTTTATCTTCTGCTATTTTCCTTTTATGAAGTACTATTCATAATGTTCTATAATCCTTCTTTGTAAAATTGTACGTGTTTATATTTTAAACCACTATTGCCTTTGATAAGTATTTGCTTACTAAGATGCTTTTTAGGCTCTTTTTGGTCTCTGTTTGGACAATTTATTTACAAGGGTTAATTTCTGTATGAAATTATTATATTCAATGATTAAATTATTTCTTTCATCCACATTTCATTTTTACTACTACTTGTCTGAATAGGTCTTGATTGAGTTGTTTTGATCACATCTTTCTCTCATTTTTATTTTCTTCTATATTTGAATTTTTTATCTTTGCTCTACCAATTCAGTGATTTTGTTATACATAGATAACTGATCCAAGACTGACTTCCACAGAATACTAAATTATTACCTTTCTTTTAAATACAGTCAGTTGATTTTTGTCATGTTATTTGATATGCAAAATTCCTAACACCCATCAATACTTTTGTTGAAGAAAGTATTCCCAATATATTTGTATGAGACTTCTGTGTAATCCACAAATCTTTGATCTTCCTAATTATTCATGATGAATTTTCTATACTATTCCCACTTTTGCAATGAGTATCAAAGTATATGTTGATTTAATTTAGAATATTCTATAGAGTACTTTGCAGAATTTCATTACCTCTATAGCTTCTGAAAGAAATGCTGCTGAATAAGGGTGGAGCCAAGATGGTGGAGTATAAAGATACACATATGCTGATTCTCCCCACACAGCCCATAAAATACTTATGGAGAGGGACTCTCAATAAATTTTGGAGCAGCATAAGTGGAGAACAACAGAATGGAGGAGAATTCCAGCCAGGGTGACCTGAAAGGCCCACAGGAGACATCTGTTGCACCAGATGCAGAGTAGAGTCCAGCTCAGCCTTAGCCAGCAGCTTGCAAACAGCCCTCGGGGCCGAATCTCCAGTTGCAGTAGCAGGGTTCACAGATCCCTCAATCCACAGGTGCCAAAGGTCAGTGACAGGGTTTTTTTAGCTGGCCAGGAAGGGAGAAAGGTCTTCCCATAGCCTGGCCTCAGGCAGTGGCCACAGAGGCCACATTGGGCAGGTGGCAGCAGTTCCCATAGCAGCCCCTACAGCAGCCTGCATCCATTGTTGGATCATAAAAACCCTGGGGGCACTGAGGAGCTGATTATTACCTCAACCCTGTGTAGAGGACCTGAGGGAGCTGATCTTTATCTCACACTGAATGGTGGCCCAGGCCCTGCAGCTTATCTGAATCTCAGGCCCCAGTGCTGACTTGGTGGAACTGGAGGCCAGGTGGCTGTTTAGAGGAAACTCTGAGAAGATTCTGGGCACAAAAATATCTTCCTGCTCCCAGACCAGTGTACACGCTTGATTGTACCACGTTGGAGGAACTGAGATCTCAGATTCCCAGAGTGTACCCCACTCTTGACAAAGGATCCAAAAGTCAAGTAACTCATTGGGAAAATGCCCCAAAAGGGGAAAAAAATAATACTACAGAAGATTACTTTCTTGGTGACCAGATGTCTTCTCCCATCCTTTCGGATGAGGAAGAACAATGCTTACCATCAGGGAAAGACCTAAAAGTCAAGGCTTCTATATCCCAAACATCCAAAATAAATATTCAATGGGCTCAGGCCATGGAAGAGCTCAAAAAGGATCTTGAAAATCAAGTTAGAAAGGTGGAGGAAAAACTGAGAAGAGAAATGAGAGAGATGCAAAAAAATCATGAAAAGTAGGTCAACACCTTGCTAAAGGAGACCCAAAAAAATGATGAAGAAAATAACATCTTGAAAAATAAGCTAACTCAATTGGCAAAAGAGACTCAAAATGTCAATGAGGAGAAGAATTCTTTCAAAAGCAGAATTAGCCAAATGCAAAAGGAGGTTCAAAAGCTTACTGAAGAAAATAGTTCTTTGAAAATTAGAATGGTACAGATGGAGGCTAATGACTTTATGAAAAACCAAGAAATCACAAGACCAAAAGTGAAAAAATGGAAGATAATTTGAAATATCTCATTGGAAAAACAACTGACCTGGAAAATTATGGGACTACCTGGAAGCCATGATCAAAAGAAAAGCCTAGACAACACCTTTCATGAAATTATCAAGGAAAATTTCCCTGATATTCCAGAAACAGAGGGCAAAATAAATATTGAAAGAATCCACTGATTACCTGTATTTCTTATTTCCTTGTTGTATGCAAGAACAATACTCAACAGTTGTTCCTAAAACTTTGAGTTCCAACTTCTCATCCTCCCTCACTCCCCACCCACAAAGAGCTCCACAAAAAGAAACTCCTAGGAATATTGTGATCAAATTCCAGAATTCTCAGGTCAAGGAGAAAATAATGCAAGCAGCTAGAAAGAAACAACTCAAGTACTGTGGAAATACAATCAGGATAACACAAGATCTGGCAGCTTCTACATTAAGAGATCGAAGGGCGTAGAATAGGATATTCCAGAAGTCAAAGGAATTAGGACTAAAACCAAGAATCACCTACCCAGCAAAATTCAGCATAATACTTCAGGGTAAAAATGGTCTCGAAATGAAATAGAGTACTTCCAAGCATTTTTGATGAAAAGACTTAGTCTGCAAAGAAAATTTGACTTTCAAACAAGAATCAAGAGAAGCATGAAAAGATAAACAGCAAAGATAAATCATAAGGTTCTTACTAAAGTTGAACTGTTTACATTCTTACATGGAAAAGACAATATTTGTAACTCTTGAAACTTTTTTCAGTATCTGGGTAGTTGGTGGGATTATACACATGCACACACACACATACACACGCACACACACATAGAGAGATACAGAGTGCACAGGATGAGTCGAATAGGATGGGATCATATCTTCAAAAAATGAAATTAAGGGGTGAGAGAAATATATTGGGAGAAGAAAGGGAGAAATGGAATGGGGTAAATTATCTCTCATAAAAGAGACAAGTAAAAGACTTTTGAGTGGAGGGAAAAAGGGGGGAGGTGAGAGAAAAAACATGAAACTTACTCTCATCACATTCGACTAAAGGAAGGAATAAAATGCACACTCATTTTGGTATGAAAATCTATCTTACAATACAAGAAAGTGAGGGAGAAGGGGATAAGCAGGGTGGGGGGATGGTGGAAGGGAGGGCAATGGGAGGAGGGAGCAATTAGAAGTCAACACTCTTAGAGAAGGACAGGATCAAAAGAGAGAATAGAATAAATGAGGGGCAGAATAGGATAAAAGGAAATACAGCTAGTTTTAGGACTATTATGGAAGTCATTTGCAAAACTACACAGATATGGCCTATGTTGAATTGCCTGCCTTCCCAGTGGGGATGGGTGGGGGTGAGGGAGGATGAGAAGTTGGAACTCAAATTTTAGGAACAACTCTTGGGTATTGTTCTTGCATACAATTAGGAAATAAGAAATACAGGTAATGGGGTATAGAAATTTACCTTGCCCTACAGGACAAAAGAGAAGATGGGGTAAGGGAAGGGAGGAATGTTAGAAGGGAGGGCAAATTAGTAATAGGGGTAATTAGAATGCTCAGCATTTTGGAGTGAGGGGAGGGGAGAAATGAGGAGAAAATATGGAACCCAAAATTTTGTGGAAATGTATGTTGAAAACTTAAATAAATAAATTTAAATACCAAAAAAGAAATGTTGCTGCATAAGTTGCAATTATTTTAAATGTTGTCATTTTGTATATGCTCATTTTGAGCACTATAATAGGGGCCATAGAATCATAGGATCATAAATTTACAATTGAAAGGGAAGCTAATGTAGTCTAACTCCCTCATTTTGCAGCTTGGACTAAGGCCACTCCTGAAGTATGTAGAAATGTGATGTGACAAGACTAATTTAAGACAAATATCATTTCCCTGATTCAATCTCTTTCACCTACTGCTCAACCTTTGCATCTACAATATGGGGAAGCCCATGCCTATCTTCCTTCAATAATCTTCAGGGCTTAGCTTTACAAACCTTCCCTCAGTACCTTTGGACCCTGGTGAAAGTGGCTTCCTGATTATTTACAAATCAGAAAATCTCCAGCAACAGGCAGTCAGTCCTTTGTATTTAATAGATTAATTATTTAATGAATTTCTAAAGATAATGCGAATCACCATGTCCTCACAAAACCAGTCCTGATAACCAGATAAGTTTCCACATGGGGACAAGAAGGACTACATCTACAGAAGCTAAGTACCACCAAATTCTTGCAAATTCAGCAAAGTTTTACTGTAACACAGCAAACTTACTGTATTAGGGCAAAGTTAACTTTTTTTAACTGTTAAATAACTTGTAACTCATTTCATCCCATCATGAAACCTGAACCAAGGCAGAGGTGGTTTAAGAGCCACATCTCCCATATTTGATGTAGTGATGGCAGATTGGATTAAGATTGCTTTGTGGCTCACATTATGATTTAATTGGGAGAAGAAACCTACAAATATGGAGGAGACCACCCTATGGGAAAAGCCTCCTACTCAGATTAACTCAGTGGGAATTGGAAGAGGCATGACAGTAAACTCAGAGCAAGAGAGAATTCTTGACTTTCATGGACCATGCAATGAAAGCTGAGGAGGCTTCATGGAGTTGATGGTTGATCAAGTTAATAAACTTCTTCAAATAAGAGTGGGAACTCCTAAGATACTTTGTGTTTCCTGTGAGTCATGACATAGGATAATAAGAGCACATGTGAGATAAAGATTGGGACACTCTAAGTGGGACCAAGATGGTGGGGAAAAGCCAGGAAGTTGTTCAAGCTCTTCCCAGTTTTCCCTCAGAAACAATGTTAAATTAAACCTTTTAACAGAGTCTAGAATGACAGAACCAACAAAAAGATGGAGTGAAATAATTTTCCAGCTTAAGATAACTTTGAAGGACTTGGGTAAGAGGGAAGTGCAGCCCAGTAAAGACCATGTCCAAGTAAGTCAATGGGAGGCTCTTAGCCACAGAATGGATTAACAGCTAAGGCTCCTTGGTCCTGACTCAGTAGATCAATGGAACAGTAGGCCAGTTGTGTGACCTCCTATGAAGAAGGCAAATTGCCCACACTCAAACCCCCAGCACAATAGATACACTAGGCCACTCCAGCAACTGAGGCAACTGTAACCAGGCCAATGGCCCCCAGCACAAGAAGCTTAAGATAGTATCTCCTGTAACCCAAGAGCAGAATTTGACTTTAAAATTTAAGAAATAGGCTTAAAATGAGTAAAAAGCAGAAAAAGAGTCCTGACCATAGAAAGCTACAATAGTGACAGGGAAGATTGAAACAAAAATTCATAAGAGGACAACAACATCAAAATGTCTATATGTAAAGCCTCAATGGGGAAGATGAATTGGTCTCAAGCCCCAAAAGCCTTCTTGGAAAAGCTCATAAAGGATTTTAAAATTCAAATAAAAGAGGTAGAAGAAAAATTGGGAAAAGAAATGAGTTATGCAAGAGAGTCAATGGCTGGGAAATGGGAAACCAAAAATTGACTGAAGAAAATAACTCCTTAAAAATGCAATTAACCAAATGGGGGAAAAAATCAACTGAAGAAAGCAATTTTTTAAAAACTGGAATTCACCAAATGGAAAGGGAGGTACAAAAGCTAATTAAAGAAAATAATTTGGGGAAGGAGCCAAGATGGCGGAGTAGAAAGATTCACATATGCTAGCTCCGAAGCCACAGCCCATGGATTTCCTGTAAAAAGAACTCCCAACAAATTCTGGAGCAGTGGAAGCCACACAGCAATGGAGTGAAGGAGATTTCCGTTCCAGAGAGCCCTGAAAAATTGATCCCAAAGGTCCATCGCATACCAGGCGGGAGCGGAGCCTAGCCCGTCCCTGGCCATGCAACACTGAGAGGAACAGATTGGAGCAGGCTTCAGGGATGGAATCTCCAGTGTCCACGAAGGTCCCTCCACCCACAGACACACAGGTCAGTGAGAGAGATTTCTCAGCTGGCCGAGAGGGGAGCAGGGTGTCTCTATAACTCAGTCACCCTTGAGAGGCAGCAGCAGAGGCTGCAGTGGCAAGAGGGGCAGTAGCAGAGGCTGCAGCAGCAAGAGGATCCCAGAGTAGGTAGGACCTCAGTCCATTACTGAAGGTCTCCACATAAACCCCCTGAGGGAACTGAGCCTGGGAGGTGGCCCTGCCCCCACCTAAGCACCAGAATTTAAGCTCACATTGAATAGCAGCCAGGCCTGCTGCTGAAAGCCCTGAGGCTGGGGAGCAGCATTTAAATCTCAGACCCCAAGCACTAGCTGGGTGGATCTGGGTGGGGGTGGAGAGGAATGTCATAAGTCAAGTAACTGGCTGAGAAAATGCCCAGAAAAGGGGAAAAAATAAGACTACAGAAGGTTACCTTCTTGGTGACCAAATGTTTCTGCCTTTTCTTTCTGATGAGGAAGTACAATGCTTACCATCAGGTAAAGACATAGGAGCCAAGGCCTCTGTATCCCAAACATCTGAAATAGATATCCAATGGGCTCAGGCCATAGAAGAGCTCAAAAAGGATTTTGAAAATCAAGTTAGACAGGAGGAGGAAAAACTGGGAAAAGAAATAAGAGAGATGAGAGAAAAGCATGAAAAATGGGTCAATACCTTGATAAAGGAGACCCAAAAATATGCTGAAGAAAATAACACCTTGAAAAATAGGCTAATTCAATTGGTAAAAGAGGTTCAAAAAGTCAATGAGAAGAAGAATGCTTTCAAAAGCAGAATTAGCCAAGTGGAAAAAGAGGTCCAAACACTCACTGAAGAAAATAGTACTCTCAAAATTAGAATGGAATAGATGGAGGCTAATGACTTTATGAGAAACCAAGAAATCAAAAAACAAAACCAAAATAGTGAAAAAATGGAAGATAATGTGAAGTATCTCATTGGAAAAACAACTGACCTGGAAAATAGATCCAGGAGAGACAATTTAAAAATGATGGGACTATCTGAAAACCATGATCAAAAAAGGAGCCTAGACATCATCCTTCATGAAATGATCAAGGAAAATTGCCCTGATATTCTAGAACC
>JAQQSK010011270.1:0-12339 GCA_028658325.1 Potorous gilbertii | reverse complement strand
CTTCACAGTGTTGTTCTACAGCTTAAAACTTTACTTAAATCGTAATTGATTACTGTAACTCTATGGTAATGCCCTTTATTATCAGCTAATGAGTTGACTAATACATTTGATGGTATAAAGATCATTGGATTTTAACCACATTTAACCAATCCTCTCTATCAAGTCAAGTAAGTTGACTCCCCTTTTCTGTTTTTAAAATTGTAATCCTTTAACAAAATTAGAAGGGGCTATAGCTTATGGCACCATCCCCTGTCCTAACCTAGTTTATTTCCATGTAACTATCAGGGTTATTTACTCTGTATTATCTAATGACATGTAAAACATTCACCAACTATTCCAAAGCTGCATTAGGAAAAGGGAGCATCAGTGGTCGGAGGTTAGACAAAACATTTATTTTTCATCATTTGATTAGCTGGGTCAGACAGATATATAAAACAGGCAGCTAATCAAACAACAGGAAAGCTTACATGTAGCCCTACCTCCCACATCCCATTCCCTTCCGGTTAGATCCTGCGTTCTCTTCCTGAACTGATGCAGCGAAGCCTTTCCTACAAACTTTGCCTTGTAAACCTCTGAAAATAATAGTAACCTTTATATAGCGCTTATTACGCTCCAGGCACTGTGCTAAGGACTTTACAATTATTATATGATTTGATCCACACGACAACCTTAAGAGGTGGGTAACCGATATCATCCCCACTTTATATATAGATAAGGAAACTGAAGCAGACAGAGGTTAAATGACTTGCTCAAAGTCACCCAGCTTGTAAGTGATGGAGGCCAGATTTGAACTCAGGTAACTAACTCGAGGCCTAGCACTCTACCTACCGCACCACTATACCTATTTTAACATATAGGCTTTCAGTCAGAACTCATGTACTCTGTTTCCCAGGGACATGCTCATATTATACTTGATAGAAGACTTGAGAACTTCTGAAATGATTTGTTCAATGAGATTTCAGAGCTACACAATACTCACTAAGCATAAAACCTGAGTTCTATAGGGCTCTGTGTTAAAAAAAAAAAAAGGAAAAGAAAAAAAAAAGAAGACACAGGGCCAAAGGAGTTTCTTTTATGCTGCAATTTCAACAGCCTTCACAAAGTGCAACAGTAGACAGTGTTGCTATGTACCGGGAGTAGGCTCCGGCCATCACCTTGGCCAGGCGTTTGCCAGCTTGGTGGAATAAAACCGTGTTGATAACAACAGCAGTGGCGTACATGAGGTATCTCCTTTTTGCCTCACATTCTACTAGTACCATCCCCATTGCACAGATGAGGTTCAGAGGGGCTAAATGACTTACCCAGGGCCACTCAAGTTGGAAGTATATAAGGCAGGATTAAAAATCTAGATTTTCCTGACTCCAGACCCAGAATCCTAGCCAGTTAACATGCATCCTTTCCTCACAGCAACAAGATCCATGTGCTAACCCTTTAGATGTTGCCTGGGGAATGGGAATGGAGTATGTGTAGGGTGTCCTGTCCAAATGACTTACTTCCATGGGGACATTCTTGCACTGGCTCCATTAGACAGGGAGAGAGCCGTTTGTGGGGTGGGTCTGGGTTCCTGGAGCTCTTACCTGGGTACAGAGTGTCTGGGAGGCCCATGCTTTGTAAGTAGTTGTGGCAGCGCTCTTTATGCTCCTCTAAAGAGCTTCGCTGTTTATAGCTTCGGCCACAATATCCACATTTGTGAGGTTTACCAACTGCAGAAAACACAATTGAGTTCGAGACCCCAATTAAATGTCTGCCTTGAGTGTAATGGAAATGCACACAATATAGTCATTAGGAAAAATTAAAAAAAAAAAAGGAAAGCAAAAAAATAAAAAAAGCAGAATTTGACTCTGAAAGCTTTAGAAGGCAATATCGATTTGGCCAAAATGCTCCTATTAAACAGATTTAATACTTCAGTGGTTCCTACATTGTGGCCAAGAACTTCAGCTCCTAATCTTACTTTATCTATATTTGTACAGCACACTAATTGTAAAATTAACTTTCTCTCCCAAATGCAGCCTAATGGGCCATGTAACTTTTCAAGATGAAACCTTTATCATTTGTCTAGGAATTCAGGAGGTTGGAAGTGAGGGGTGGAAGAGGTTTTAATGATGTATCAATCATAGTTAGGTCTGTGAAGCAGGACTCCAGACTGAGTTTACATTCTGGACAAGGCCCAGCACAATGTCGTAGCCAGATCTACTGAAAATAAGGAAAATAGATAAGTAGTACAATTATCTGTGAGACAAAAGTATTGGTAACCTGCCACCTCCAGGCCACCTCAAAGAATGACTTTATTCAAATGAGTATTTTATGTTCTAAAAAAAGTACTTTTCTGTCTCCAATATGCTATAGACCTAATTGAACCTGAAGAATTTTGGGATTTTTAAAAAACACCTAGGTTCTAATAGACTAGCTGTTCTTGAATTTTAAATGATACTAACAGAAAGCATGACAACCAGGTCTCATTCTACAAAGCCTCAAGGAAATGGAATTTTATTGATGGAATGGAACTTTGGGGCTTTCTTCATAATTTCCAACCTTTGATAAAGAGCATGTGAATATTCAGTGCAAATATTGGAATTCTCCTTTATGGCCTCCTAATAGTACTTAATGGCACATTATAAGGAATCAAACCATCAAAAGTATGAGTGTTTAATGACACAATTTAAGATAATGTCAAAAGAAAGGGCTGAGCTTACTCCTTGAGTTAAAAAAAAAATCTTAGATCTATTATTGGCCATGTAATAGAGGCCAAAATCTTACACCATCACCATTTAATTATGGAAGAAAGGAAGTTAAGTTGGTACCATAGCATCACAGACCTAGAAGCTAAAAAGAAACTTTAAGGTCATCTAATCCAGTTCCCTCCTTTAATTTGAGATCCAGAGAGTCTGGGTGACTTGTTTTGTTTCACAAAGGAGTAAATGGCAAAGCCGGTATTTAAACTCAGGCACTCCAAGTCCAATGTTCTTTCCAATAAAATCTAAGTATATAAACTCCTTGATGTCAGGCATCATTTATTTTTGTTTGTTTTTTTAATCTGAATTCCCCAGCACAGTGCCTGGCACATGGTAAATGCTTAATAAATGCTTTCTGAACTGAATCTGAAGAAAGTAACATCTAGCATTCTGTTTAATAATACCCCTTGTCAAAATGCTGGATAAAACTTCAGATCTCTTTTTATGGTGCTTTTGTAGTTTAAAAAGGTGCAAACAGCAAGAGCTATTTACTTTCCCATGATAACACTTTGTCTTCTGGTATATCATTCCACAAGATAAGCTGTTTATGAATAGTACTTTTCCCTGATCTCCTCCCTGAAATATATATATTACAATTCCTGTGTAAATAATTTAGTTTAGCTCAGGCATAATTCAGGAGACTGAGGGCAAGGAACAAACAGACAGAAAAGGAACCCTTGCCTCAGCAATTTGGATGGGTATCCTCAGATCTGTGGGAGTGGAAGGATGGATGGATTATCTTTGGTTTGTGATCTTATGTAACTGCTTATGAAATATGATCTTTAAATTTTCTTTTATTTTTAGTGATCTTGAGGGATATTCCTTAAGTGGAAGATACATTGAAGTTCTGCTGATAATGATGATGGGGTACAAAGAGCTCCAGGTATTTGGCTTATCAGGATCCTTAACCCAAGCCATCAGCCAATTGACATTAAATTGAACTATAGATCTAAAGCTGAAAGGGTCCTGGGGGTCATTTTGTCCTACCTCCCCATTTTACAGGTGATGAAACTTAGGTCTATGAGACCTAAGGAGGTGAAGTAACTTGCCCAAGGTTAGGGAGTAAGGAAAGAGTCAGGATTTGAACTTGGGTTCTGTTACTCCAGCTTCAACGCCACTTGAGTGCTTTAAATGGTTTTTGGGGCATAGTAGACATCTAACAAATGCTCATCGGCTACCTTCTCAATCAACAGCTGGTTAAAGCATTAAAAAAAGTATTTATGTATGGCCATGGTATTTAGAGGTCAGAAGAGAATGTATTCACTGTGAAAACAAACAGCCTACTGTAAAGCTTATGTTTAAAGGAGTCATGAGAATTACATACTAAAGGAATGCTATTTAGGTGGCATTTTAAGGCTTCAAAAATACTCAAAACGACAGTGCCTTTGAGGTATTATTTATTATGTCTATTTTACAGATGAACAAACTGAATATTAGAGAGGTTGAGTGGCTTGCTCAGTGTCAGAATGGTCTTCAAAACTGGGTATCCTGACTCCGAATCCAGTACTCTTTTCCCCATGGTGTCTTGCTACAGTCATCTTAAGCTCATGTAGAGACTAGGAAAATATTCTCTACTTATAGTACCACCATTTTTATTGATCCTTTACCAAGGATTCACTTGATCTTTAATAAAACCTAATTATGGAAAGCTGGAGAGCAATAGAATCACTGTGTCTCTAAGAGCCAGGTGCCAGTGAGATTTTAGGACATTAGATTAGTTGCCAGAGCTGGCCACATTCACTCTGGTTATCACTCTGGTATTAGAGTCTCCATACTATACAAACCAAGGTATGCCACAACAGCACACAGATTCGCTTCCTGTCATGTTTGATTAACTTAAGTAATTAGTCACAGTTGGGGCAAGATATCATGGTGCCTCCAGTAGAATTAGCAGCCACAAGGCTGGAATAGGATCTGGGGCAATTGCCACACCTCAATCTCCTCCTGTCTCAGATTCTGCGTTATAACTGACATCACTTTGCACTGGAAAGAGTTTCCAGTCCTGGATCTCAAATATTTCTGGTTACCAGTGATGAGCCAGTGATAAGAGAATCCTATAAATGCCCCATCCTGCTCATAAGTACAACTAAACCTCAGTAAAATCACTAATATTTTCTGCTAGAATGGAAAGTTATGTCTTTAACCAATGTGGGTATTGTCATGCCAGTGAAAGATGATCCCAGAGATAACTGTCCTCTGCGTGTATTGACTGATAAATGAGAGAGGCATCCTACCACTTTCTTCATTTGTAAAACAATGAGGTTAGACTAATAACAACTCACAATCCTCTATGGTTTTAAGGCTTACAAAATACTTCCTTTGCACAAGACTTTCTTAACCCTATTTTCAAATGAGGGAACTGAGGCTCAGACTTGTTTATGGTGACACAGCTAGAAAGGGTCCTAGTACTGTGCCTTGAAAATACAAGGTATTTAATAAATGTTTACTTGAATTAAGAATGATTTAAATCCAGGTCTTTTGACTCCAAGTTCAGTACTCTTTTCATTGAAGACTCTCAGGAGACTAGATGATCTTTTCTTTGTTTCTATTATAGTCTCCTAGGCACATCTGGAATTCATAATTACATTATCAAAATCTGGACAGGTTGGGAGGCCCACACATCCTATTTTTAATAACCACTCAACTCACAAGCATCCTTGGTAACTCAAATATTTAAAAATCCTTATTGTCAAATTGTAGATGTGACCTTTTGAGAGTCAGTACTATAACACATACTAGCACATAGACAAGTAGTAGATTAACAAAAAACAAAATAAAAATGTATCCAGCCATTATAGCTTGTTAACTTCCTTGGTCCAGAGGATAAATAATTATTGTGAAGCCTATTCTAATGGGTCCAGCCAACAAGTTCTCACTGATACAAGACTACACTCTTGATTTTTCTATACAGCTGTCTAAGAAATGTATAAGATAATGTAATTGATTTCTCTTTCCATCTTGTCGCTGATGTTCATTTACAATATCATTTCATTGACTTAAGATGATTAGAGAGAGAAGCTATAAACCTGGTTTTAAGGGAAAGTTAACATCACTATTCACACCAGTTTATGCAAAAGTATTCAACTTTCCTCTTGGAGATCCCTGCTCGCCCCATCCTAAAGTTCTACTTCAACCAAACGAGAGTATGAAAGACTTATTCCACTTCCATTCAGTTACTGGTTTACCTTCCAAGTATGCCAATAACAGTATAATGGATTTAACAAATGTCTTTCTTACAAGAATCTTAAACACCTTCACTTAGATGTCGTATTTAAGGAGATTTCATGTAGGCATCAGAAAATATTCAGCTTCACAACACTCCAGTAAAGTAGGTGAATGACCAGAATAGTTATGCCTGTTTATGAGAACCAGTCATGGATATTAAATGCCTTGCTCCTAGCATGTGACATAATATGGTTAAATGGAGACAGAATTTTCATTCATAGTATTACAACCCCACTTCTCCTTTTTTTTTTCATTCCTTTTCATGCAGGCCCATCTTTGCTGGCTGTATATCCTGTTCTCTCTCAGGAAAACCCCTAACTATCATTACCATTGCCTAAAACTCAAAACTGTTTTGAGATTTATTTGAGAAATGACTATATAACAACTTCTCAGATTTGTAGTCTAATAATGGAAACTTTAAAAGCTCATGAAGTAGTTCTCCAGTGGCCTCAAGCTGTTGGATACTTTCTTAGGTCACCCATTTCATTAGTT
Source organism: Potorous gilbertii (assembly GCA_028658325.1). NCBI lineage: Eukaryota > Metazoa > Chordata > Mammalia > Diprotodontia > Potoroidae > Potorous > Potorous gilbertii. Next base: position 5,890 of record JAQQSK010011270.1, on the reverse strand, counting down.
TCATACTTGCTCATCACTACCAAGGAAAACAGAGGTGATTCCACTCAGCCCTAGTCCAAAAGTAGCTGACTACCTCTTCTAGACTCTAACATCTTGAGGGCAGAGCCTAAGTCTTATTCATCTTTGTGTACCTCACCATTGTTATCTTCCATGTTTGAGGTATTCAATAAAGATTTGTGGAATGAATTGATTAAGTGAATGACCTAGTGCATCTATGAGTTCCTTGAAGGCAGGGACTGAGTTTTCAATTCCTTTGTGTCTCTTCCTTTCCCCACTGGCCTCCAAGGCACTTAGAATAAGCGTTCACTGTATTGTGGATTCTCAGTGAATGTTACTGACAATGTGATTTGCAAAAAACAAACAACAACTTTACTCTGAAAACAATGTTATATAATATCAGATCAAAGTTAGAGGTTTCAATGGAATACTCTATCCTCTACTTAACTTCAGGAAGATCTAAGTTTTTAATGTCCAGTTTTTCAGTAGCAAAAGACCTGATGTATTTCTATACAGGTAGGAAAAAAAGCAGGATTTGTCTAGCACTCCAGAATTATCAAGAGAACAATTAAAAGAAAATGGAGCCTCTGGAATTTACTGTAGTCTTACGTAAGAGGAAAAATGTGGGGGGAGCCTCTTCTTACTTATGTGACTCAGATTTGAATATTTTAATTCCAGGATTAATTAGTTTCAAGTATGAGAATCATTAAGACCTCAGTCCAAGGGAATCTGACTATTGCCCCCTGGTCTCAACCACCAGCAAATGGTGGCAGAATCTAAATTAACTTGATCTGCCAGCTCTGGAAAGCAAAATATCCCCCTGTTAACACTGGAAAATACAACTTTCATAAAGACAACAGGATGCCGGGCATTAAAAAAGATCGACACCACTGGCATTTATAGATATTTTAGGTAAAAATCAAGTCAAAATATTACTTAACTATGAACTCTGATCAAACTGACTGAGAAAAAGAGGGATGCGGCTATTGTAGAAATGTGTCACTTAAGGCAGGACTCGCAATAAACCTGTCCCTTCTCTGCCTTCCACCATATATTCCTGAAGGGGACAATAAAGTTGAAGTAGAGAAAGTTGGCAACTCTTCTGACAAAAGAACTTGGATAGACTTAGAAATTTTGGGCTGAAGACTGAATTAAGGCTGGTGCCACAGGACTCTCCTTCCTTACTGTGAAACACATCAAATACATGTGTGTGGTGACAACAAAGATGTCCACAGCCATCTCAGAAGGAAACAGGAGGAGGACGCTGAACTTCTCAGGGCCCAAGGTGTTACTTTATGAGGGACCTACCCGAATGAGTCCTCAGATGACCTGTGAGGGCATCCCTCCTGCGGCATGCGTAGTTACAGAGATGACATTTGAAGGGCTTCTCCCCAGAATGCAACTTGATATGACGGAGGAGGTTACCTTTCTGAGTAAAAGAGGCACCGCACTGATTACACTGGAAAGGGCGTTCTCCTGCAAGAGGGAGAGGACAAAATATGTGAGAACAAAAATCTAACACAGGAACAAGAGAAAGATTTCAGTGAAAAAGTTGTTTTCCCACTGGTGCTCCATGACTTCTACCGGCTGCAGGTTTGATAGAACATGAGGCTTTCAGACTAAACCTGCCAGTTTCTTAACGCTTCACTGGTTGGGTCAATTTGATCTGAAAATCTAATTTTTTTTTCCTAAATCAGAATGGCACATCACAATGCAAATTCAAACTCATTTAAATAAAGTGACTGCAACATTTTGTGTTGAAGAGCCACTCTTCCTGATCAGCAGTTTTGGAATAAACCAATATCCAATTTTGCGTGTTGTGGCATTTGGTGGGGTTTTTAATGTGGCTTTTTTCAAAGGGTCTTTAAAATATGCCACTGAAGCAGCAAAATAAAAAGGAAACTCATTAAAAATGCATTTCAGGATCACAAGTTCATTTCAGCGTTACATTCTTATATTTAAATGAAAGGCACTTCATTATAACAGTTATAATAACTTCTTTCATTTACATTTTCCCTGTATTTTCCCTTTCAATTTCTTCTCCATTACCTGTCTGTCCCTAAGCAGCCAAATCAGGAAAAAGAGAGGAGACAGAAAGAGAGAGAGAGAGAGAGAGAGAGAGAGAGAGAGAGAGAGAGACTGAATGAAGTAAGAAGTTAAGATACTATGAAGGAAACTGTCTCCAAATCAAAGTCCTGTCTCTCTATAAGGCATATATAAAATAAAATCAGAGTTACATTAATGTTACTTATTCTTTTTTCCCTCAAATCCTCTTTCCTCGTATCCTAAAACCTTAAAATTCTTATTTCTCTGAATTTATTGGAAGTTTAAATTTGAGAAGACTTCAATAACTTAAACGGTTATTATCAGAGTTTTTATTTTAGGGGGATGTGAGAATAATATTTATAATCTCTTCTGAAACCAAAGTATGTGACTCAAAAAATGTGTAGATCTTTCTAAGTGTGATAGCCTATGTTCTGGGTTTTAACAAAGGGGTAAAGTGGTGATAATTTACATAAGAAAAGAATGTTAAATGCTGCTATCATTCTAAGGAGTTCTGAGATTTAGGAGAAAAACCAGTTGGACATTTAATTTAACCCTTCAAATCATATGAATTATTTATTTCTATATTTAATGGAAAAAACATTTGAGTTTGTCTTTTTAAAGATGAACCCTTCAACTTGGGCAAGTGTTATGTGACTCAAATTATCAAGACCTTAAGATACTTTCAAAATATTTAATTATACATATTTTTCTTAAGAATTATTTCTTGGGCTATACTTCCCATAATGCAGAATTTGACTTCCTTTAAGAGCTAACTGACATGTTTTAGGTCAACTGAATCTTGGCAATCAGTGGTAAATGGAAGGCTAGTTGGGGCTAGAAAAATTTACATTGGGTTAATTTTTAAAATCTGACAAGCATCAGAACTCCAAGATATAAGCCATAATGTCACAACTGAAATGGATCATAGAAGTTGCAATGAATCTCTATAGAAGGCACAACTTTTTAAAAGTCTAAAGCAGAAAAAAAGGGACAGTTCCTTTCACAGTATCTTAGCCTCTCCTTTCAATCTACTGTTCTCTGCTTCTTAACCCCCATCCCCTTCTCTCTCAACTTAGTATCTTCTCATCCTTTTCAATCTGTTTTTCTCTTTCTCTGTTACTGGTTGGCCCCCACCCTCACTCCAGGTCTTGTGGCTATTACAATAATGGTTGGAAAAAAAATCATAATATCCAATTGTAGGCTGATGGGTAGTTTTCAATATCTGTATTAATACTACAAAGCTGAACTGTGTATTTTTCCCAGAGTTTAATTTCTGGATTGCACTTTCCCAAGAATGCAGAAAGGATTTAGATTCAAATAACTTGTGATATTGCTAGTCACTCTAAATCTCTGTGCCTGATGATAAGAGACTTGGGGGGCAGATCTGAAAGCAGAATTTAAAAATAGCTGAAACCTAGATCTCATTGATGGACTCCCAATATGAAGGATCATTTAATTCTTAACAAGCAGCTTTTCCTGCCAGTCAACATTTTATTTCTTATTTTAATTTGGAAAACTGGACATAAAAGAAAAGGATGCTCAGAATGTGCAGGGAGATCCATAAATGTATAAGAACAAAATGTGTGTCCGGCCCCCAGTTCTCATTTTGACAAGATGAAACCTCAGGCTGTGTGGGAAAGAAGGGCAGCTGGAGACTCTAAAGTTCTGAAGATGTTCATAGCAAATGTGTGGGGGCACAAGCCTACCCACACAGATGGCACCTGTAGCTAAGCCCAGAGTACCCATACCTATGTTGGGAAAAAAAAAAGACAGCTTAGGCATTGCTCTGAAAAGGGGGCTGCAGTTTCATTTTTCTTCCCAAATTTGAAATGGACACAAGAAAACATGAATGTGTATGCCTCAAAAGGAAAAATTTTCTTTAGAGGGACAGTAGTAAAGTCAATTTGAGATGGGGAAAGGTGGGAAGCTGATGGACATGTCAACTTTCTTCAGAAGGAGACACAAAAGAAAGGAAGGCATGGTTTCTTAGAAAGTAAAATCTGTCTTTTAATTTGAGTAACCAGTTTTCAGATTTCCTGCTCTGTGTTTTACACATCTACATATTTCTGCTTGCCAAATTTACTGGAACTCCGTTTTTTTGTCTGAATGCCTAAGCATGCATAAATATGTACCTTTGTTAGGGTGTGGTGCCTCTCTGTAGGTCATACTCCAGGCAGTTAGAACAAGGTCAAGCCTCAGGCTAGCCTGATGCTTGCTCTCTCTGTCACAAATCTTTCCCCTCTGCAATCCACCCTTTACTTATCTGTCAGTGATCTTCCTTAAACCCAAGTCTGACAAGTTGCCCTTCTACTGAATAATCTCCAGTGGTTCCCCATTAATTTCAGGATCAAATATAAACTCTTATCCTTGACTTTGAAAGATCTTCACAGCCTGAACATTTCCTACTTTTCCTGTCGTCTTATAACCTTACTTCCCCTCTACTCCAGTGACACTGGCCTTCTGCCTCTTCTTCGAAGAAAACACTCCATCTCCTGACTCTGCATTTTCAGCGCTTGTCTCCCACGTTTGGAATTCCTTTCTTCCTCATTGCTGTTCCTAGCTTCTCTGGCTTCCTTCAAGTTTCAGCTAACATCACCTTTTCAAGAATTCTTTCTCAATCCTCCCTAATTTTAGGCTCTTTCCTCAGCTGATTATCTCCAATTTATCCTGTATATAATTTGTTCATACATAGTTGCTTACATGTTTTCTACTCTATTAGATTATGATTGCCTTGAGGGTGGGGGCTGATGTTGACTTTCCTTATGTATGCTTTTGTCTTTCACATAGTTAAGTATTTAATAAATCCTTTTTGAATTGACTTGATTCCCTAGAGATGTTCTTAGGAGGGAGTGAATATTAGCATAAAGATTTTTCTATTGACTCTGTTGAGTTTATAATGTCACATTTGTGTGTGTGTTCGTCCTTTGTTGCTGAAGAAGACCATGCCATCGGAGAAATAATAACATGACTTGCACTTGACTTTGTTTTTTGAGTGAGGGAGGGCTGTGCAGGTCACCAGCCTCACTTCTCCTCCACAGCCATCTGAATGCAGTGACCAGATATTCATCAGGATGACTGGAGATGACCCAGGATGAGGCAATTGGGGTTAAGTGACTTGCCCAGTCACAGAGCACAGCTAGTGAGTGTCAAGCGTCTGAAGTGAAATTTGAACTCAGGTCCTCTTGACTCGTGCTCTATCCACTGCACCACCTAGCTGCCCCAATGCCAGAGTTACACTTGCAGTTAATAGGAATTCAATTGTTCCTGAATTTAAGGGAGCTGACTGTGATGCATAGAAAAAAGAGGGCTGATCTCAAAGTCAGGAAATTACAGTTTATGTCTTGCTTAGTAGTGCAGTGAAAAGGGTATTGAATTTGGAGTCAAAGGACCTGGGTTTGAATTCCTAGTTCTGACACTTAACTCTATGACCTTCGGCAAATCCCTTAACCTACACAAGCCTTGATTTCCTCATGAGTTGGGTAGGACTAGGTAATTGTCTTCCCTTCTGGCTCTAAATCTATAACCTAATAATGCTCTATGTATTCTAGCTGTGTGACCATTAGAAAATCACCTAATCAAAACAGATAACAAATATAAAAGTACTTTGTAAGTCTTAAAATTCTTTATCAATGCTAGCTATTAGTACTAATAACCAAACATTCAGTACCCCAGGCAAGTGTCCAGTACTATGGTAGAAAACACACTTAATCTGGAGCCACAGAACCTGTGTTTACATTCTGATTCTGCCAGTTATCACCTATGTGACTTGAGACAAGTCCTTTCCCCTCTCTGAGTCTCATTTCTAAACCATAAAATTAGGAGCTTGGCCTCTATGGCCCAAGATCTT